>CAUYRT010070678.1:0-17018 GCA_963574885.1 Lepilemur ruficaudatus
GTGGCGCCCGACTTACAGTGGTGCGAAAGCAACACATAGCAGGAGAAGTTGTACCTCAAGTACCTATACGACCCTCCTGTTTTTCACATTCAATGCAGAATCCAATAAGTTACATGAGATATCCAACACTTTATTATAAAAACAGTCTTTCTGCTAGACCAGTGGTCCCCAACCTTTTTGGCACCAGGGACCGGTTTCATGGAAGACAATTTTTCAACGGACGGGGGTGCCGGGCAGGGATGACGGTGACGGGGGTGGGAGTGAGGGTGGAGGGGAGCAAAGCTCAGGCGGTGATGCAAGCGATGGGGAGCGGCTATAAATACAGATGAAGCTTCACTCGCTTGCTGGCCTGCTGCTCACCTCCTCCTGTATGCCCCTCACCCACTTCCTAAGTTTCACGGAAAAGACAATTTTTCCACTGACAGAGGACCTGGGGGTGTGGCGGAGCTCTGCAGCCCAGTTCCTGACAGGCCTGGTGGTTGGGGACCATAGTGTCAGACAATTTTGCCCAACTGCAGGCTAACATAAGTGTTCTGAGCATGTCTAAGGCAGGCGAGGGAGGCTAAGCTATGCTGTTCAATAGGTTAAGTGTATTAAATGCATTTTCAACTTAATGACATTTTCAACCTACGACAGGTTTTTCAGGATGTAGCCCCATTGCAAGTTGAGCATCTATATTTCCCAACTCTCCTCCTCCCAGACACGAGGTGGGACTGCACTTCCTTCCCTCTCTACACCTGGGCATGGGCATGAGACCTTCCTTGGCCCACGAGATCTGGGTGCAAGTCGCATATGTCCCTTCTGGGAGGAAGCTTTGAGAGCCGGTACTCGATTCTCACCACATTCCCTCCCTACCAGCCGCAGTGATCTCAGAAACATGGGCTGAGATGGAGCCTCCGTCAGCTGGTGTCTCTGAGTGACAACCACCACCACGACCAAAGCCCCTCTGCTAACCCACACTGTACGCGCTACTTGGACAAAAACGAAGCCATTTTTGCTGTCCCTTGGCTAACGGAAGTGAGCAACATAGAAGTGAAGGGCCCAGCTCAGGTGGCCCGAATCCCAGCTCCCAGGCAGCTCTCTTCACTCCCACCTCTACTCACCTCTGCGGCTGGATGCCGGGAGGCAGAGCAGCTGGAACCCACCCTGCCTTAGGGGCACACAGAAGGACCACGATGCAACAGCACCAGCCTGGGCTTACCCCAGAGGAACACGTGTCCACGGAGGGCCCGGTGCTGGGCTTTAGAGCAATGTTTACAATGTTCCTGAATGAATACATTTCCCCAAGACTGAAATTTTAAAATGTCCCCCAAGAGTTGTCACCTGTTCTCTTCTAGGGATGCTGAGAAGAAATATCAACATTAGCCCAATTTCCGAGTTCCCGTGGCGGGGGCAGGAGAACTTCAAGGTGCTATGTTAAGTGACTGATAAACCTACTTCGTTTAAAATTTCCTCACAACAACAAGGCAAGGCAAGTGTTATTGCCCCAGTCTACAGAGAGGCTGATTGAGGCTCAGAGGGGTTAAGGAAACTTGCCAAGGTCCCAAAGCTGAGTAGTATTAATAGATATAGTAATAATTAACACAATACATGATTATTTTAGCTGACATTTGTCAAATGTTTACTCTGCCCCAAGCACTGATAAGCCTTTCTGTGGATTAGTTCATCTGTGATGTGCTTTTGAAACATGCCTATGAAGAGTGATTTTATCATCACCACTGTGGTAGATGAGAAAACCCATTCAAGCCCCGGTCTCCTTTCCCGAGGCCTTCTCCACCATGCGGTGTTCCCCAAACTGTGTCCCATGGAGCTCTGGGGATTCCATGGCATCTACTCCAGAGCAAGGAAAGAGAGCTCTAAGGTCTTACCACATTTCCAAGGAGAGCTGTTCCCAAGAGCCCTCAGTTCCCACCTTCAGCCACGAGCACGCCATCTGCCATCTCTGGCACCCTGAAGAGTTGTCATCTCTGAAGCAACATGTGTTGGCCTCCCCTGCCTCTCTCTCCCTCCCTCCTTCCCTGCTGCAATACAAAACCCAGCTCCTTATCACTTGTTGTCACTAATCATCCGCCGGCCCTTGGGGACCTGGACAGACTGTAACACGGGTGGCCTGGCGGGAGTCCAAGCCAGGTGACACGGCTCTCGCATCCCCAAATTTCCTGCATGTGGTTTGCACTGCTCTAATTGTGCTGGTTCACATTTCCTGTCCTAACCCATGCGCTGATGTGATGCTGACTTCCTCCTGGACGCTGTGTTCACAGCAAAGGTGGCCAGCTGTGGTCCTGTGACCTGTCACCACGTGGGGAAAGAAACTGGAGCCCTGGACCCTCCTGACTCGGCCCTTCTGGCCCAGCCATGCATCCTCCATCCATGAGAGTGGCCTTTGCCCATGCAGGGCCTCCTCCTTCTGGGAGGGTGGAGCTGGGCAGGAGGGGATGCTGAAGGCCCACGGTAGACATAACTGCGTTGAACCAGTACCCCAAGTGTGCACTTACATACTTGAGAACAAACCATTATCGTCAAGAACCGGCCAGGCCCATTCTGGGTTCTGATACGTGCCCGATAACTGTTCTCCTGACTTCCCCTCTTGCCAACCATTCATACCTTCTAGTTCCGGCTCCACCTAGCAGCTGGGGTGATCCTATAATTCAGATCAAGTCACACCCCGATTTGAGCCCTTCAATGGTCTCCAATCCTTCCAAGAAGTAAAACTCAAGTTCTCATCATGGTTTAAGAGACCTTTCAGTAACCAGCCTCTGCTTCCTTGCAAGGTGCACATCCTTCCCACCTCAGCTGCCGCCATGCTGAGCCCCTTCCCGTCCCTGGGAGCTGTCCTGGCGTACACCGAGAGCTCTCACGGTCCCTAACTTCGTCCCCTCAATCCTGTCCTTGGGTGGTTTGGGGCCATGTTCATCTACCTGCTGGAGCCTGTTTCTGTATTTAGAAGCAAGAGCGTGACACCCAGGCACCCAAATGCTGGGAAGGTTGCTGTTGCTCCTAAGAACAACACTTAGCACCTGAAGATCACCAGCCACGTGCCTGGGACCCTGCTCAGCGCTTTACCTGCTCATTTCATTCCACCCTTACAACACCCCTAGGAAGCAAGTGTCATCATCACCACCATAGTTCAGATGAATAAACTGAGGCTCAGAGAGCTTAAGTAACTCACTGACAACCATTTAGTCAGGAGTGTTGAAGCCTGGCTAGGTTAGGATAATTTTCTCCTAACCACTGTATTATACTTTCCTTGCGAATTCAATGAAATAATGAATTAAAAGCAAGAACCACAGGAAGTGCTCAGACATTGTTCAGGAGGACAAGGGGCACAGGCTATTTAAGGGGAACACTTTGCGGTCAAGTGACCGAGAGTTCTAAACCCAAGCGCCACGGCACATACTTTCCCTATTTACTTTTAGTTAATAAAATTACAAAATATCATTGGATCTTAACGACACCCCAGGGGGGTTAATTACATGGTGGGGAATTGTCCTGGAGCTCAAGCACTGTTGGTTTAATGGATGTACTTTCAGGAAAAAAGAAATAAAGCACATTGATCTTTAAAAAGGAAAACTAAAGATCTCCCAGATGCAGATGAGGAAAGAGAAAAGTCCTCACTCAGCACGCGGCCCACCATTAATCCTCGGGACACATTTCCTGCAGGAGCTCTGGGTTCTTCCTGTTGTGGACTCAGGAATTCTAGGGCTCAAGGCTTCCAGTCAGAGAGCAATTTCCCAATCTCCCTGAACGAGAGCCTCCTCCTCCTCCTTAGCTAAAATCTCTTGGGGGGAAAAAAAGAGAGAGAGAGAGAATCTTCTCACCCTCTGCAAACTCCCACCCACTAGCAACACCTCCCAGCTGGTACTAGCCTGCCAGGTCCTTCCAGTGCTAGAACCTCCAACTTGCTTGTGTCTCTGAGACTCAGTTTCCCCACTTATAAAATGGGGGTGATACCATGGATTTCAGTAGGACAGGTCATTTCAAACAGTTGCTGAGTAAATTATAACAAGAGCCAATAGTGTTCACGTGCTTTCTATGTGAAATAAGCACTTTAATAAATTTATCTCTATCTCGCAAGCTTACATGATAGATATTAGCATTATCATCTTCATTTTCCAGAAACAATGCTGGGCTCTGGGGAAATAAAGATAAGTAAGGGTATAGTCCCTGCCTCCAAAGAGCTCGACTTCTGGTTGGGGAAACTGTCATGGGAAATGGCACTTGCAAGGAAACTGAGTCACTGTGGAGAGAGAGATGTCTCAGCCCTGGATGCGACGGGCATATGGGCAGAGAACCTAACCTAGTGTAGGGGGATAGACACAGCGTCCATGTGAGATGGGGTAGGAAGAGGAAACAGATGTCAGATTCAGAGAGGTTGAGTATCTTGCTAAAAGACACACAGCTACTTAGAGACAGAGCCTGGATTCAGAGCAAGGTGATTTTAGCCCCACATTGCGGACCCTCCTCCGTTCCAGGGCTGTTTGATAGCCTCAATCACTCTCTCAGCTCCCCTGGGGTAGAAGCCACATCTCTCTTTTTACATGAGTCTTTCTGTGTATGCAAAACAGTGCCTCAATAATGCCATTGCACGGTGCAAATGGAGACCCATCTCCCGTACACAGAGCTGCCAAAGGAGCTGCCTTTGCAGAGCCCCCTCTGGCTGCATGCACAAGCAGAAAGAATAGCTCCAAAAAACACAAATAACTGATGCATTTCCATAGGCATATAGTGACTGTCCCTCTGCTTGGCACAAGGTAGGTTAGTCGACAGCCATCTAGACTTGGCCCCTGCCCTTTGGGAGTTTATAGTCAAGCTAGGGAGACAAATGCATGCACACTTCATGTATCTGAAAGCAAAACAGAGCAAATGCTATGAGCAGGGTCCCAGTGGGGTGCTCTGGGAGCACGGAGAAGCCTGTGATTAAATAAAAGAGGCTTCTTGGATTGAGATCAGTCCAGTGATGGCTTGCTTGCTGGGGCTTTGGGCAAAAGTCATTTAATATCGCCGAGTGTTGTAAGGCTGAATTCGATTAAGGCTCTAAACACTCGGAGCTCCTTGGAGAAACTCGTTTCATAAATACCATGCAGTTAGAGAGCTCAAAGTAGTGGCATATCCCTGCGAGGATCACGTTTAGATTTCCAAATTCCACAGAGGAGACACGATGTCTTTTCTGTCTCAAAATCTTCCCCAGCACAGGGAGAAAGGCAGAATGATGGAAAAGGAGTTTTGAGGATTTCCTGAATGATAATAGCATTGGAGTCATCGTAAACATGCTAGCCCACAAAGATTTCTCTCCTGGCATCTCGTTGGTTTTTCTTCTTGGACTTTTCCTGATGCATTGGTCAATATTGTTTGATAGCAGATAATGTTATGGTATTAAAGAACAGGGGTTTCTATGTGGCAAAACCAAAGTGGCATCTATTCGACCCAATTCACTGTTCATCTTCTAGCCATGGTTGTTCTAACAGGAATTCACCACCATAATTAGGGCGTGAATATCCTTCTGTGGCCAGTTTTTTAGGGTGAGTAGAGTGAATTCTTCTCCCACTGAGGGCAAAGAAGACTTCTCTCTGCACTAGAACAGACTTCAGTACAGGAAATAAGTTTTTGTTGAAGCTCTAAACATCTTAAAAGAACTTTCACATGTAAGACTTATTTCTATTTTCACAACTGTCTAAAAGCATGAGTTCATTCATTCTAAAGTTCTTACTACTGAACACCCTCTGTGTAGCCACTTTGCCCAGTGACATGACGGGACTGGTGAATAAGACACACTGGCTGGCTGGGGAGTTTGGCAGAGCAGACAGACACGCCCACAAAGAATTAAGAGGTAAGATAAACCGGTTCTTGAGACAGTGCGGACAAAAGTAGGGAGTAGTAAGCCTAACAAAATGTTGGAAGCTCCATTTTACAGAAAGGAAAACTGAGGTACCGGGAGGTTAAACAACTATGTCATACGTCGCCCCAGTGGTAAGTCCCTGAACGACACACACCGTTATCCGTCCAGCAAGGACTGTGGACTAACTCAGTTCTCTGGAAATGAACTCCACTAGATCAGTAACAGCCTAAGAGAAACGATTACTTCTTCAATTTTGAGGGGATCTGAAAAGTTACTTCTCCCCCCCCCATCTCGAAATAATATAGTTGTGATAATCCTGTGATCGTCAGCATGAAGTGACCCCAAGGCACCTAGTGTAAATGCACACACACCTATCCTGGAGATAAGTGGGTTCCCCCAGATACCAGAAGCTACTCAGGTCCTGGCGGATTCGGGGAGCTTTTGAAGGGACCCCATGGCATCCAGCTGTGCCCGTCAGCATCCCCAGTCGCAGGCAAGCGGGAAGTCTGGGCAGAGATGTAAGTGATTTAACCCTTCCGCGGGGGGGGGGGGGTCAATGTGCTGCATTAGCTGGGGGCTGTGCAATACCTTCTGGCTCGGATTTCCTGTTCTGCTCTGACCCCCCTCTCATCAGGATTACGTCTTCCTCTGGGAATGGACTTTGAGGCCGGTTTTGTGGATGGGGATTTATTTGAAACGGGCAAATGAAACTTATCTCACTATTAGCCTGTTGCCATTATTCCTGTCTGGTCAGCCAAATGAGAGCTCAGCTTGAGAGCTCAAAGGTTAAAGTTTGGCTATCCAATACTCATCAGCGATTTTGGAGTTTCTAGAACATCAATAGAACGGGAACATTTTACCTTTCGTGCGTTCCCCCATAATTGCACTTCAGTGCATCACAGGTTTTAGTTTGATTGTGCGTGTGGGGTTTTTTGCTGTTGCTGTTGTTGTTGTTTTGTTTTGAATGCTGTTTCCTGGACAGCTTAAATGTCCACAGACGCTTCTTTGGAGAAACACATTATGTTCCATTGACCAGATATAGAAATCTTGCAAGTTATCGTCCAGCAAAAAAATATGTCATTACTTTCTTTCCCCAAAATTCTTTATCCCATTGGATATGGGAATTAGATAAGATTAAGTTCTTAGGCAACATCAACTTATGGGGCAGACAGATTCTGTGCTGTTCAACTGTGTCAGGACAACATTTATATCTGCTTAAATAGAAGACAACGTAGCCAACACGCACACAGAGACAGCCACGTGAGGTTTGCTTTAAGTAGAGCAGCATTAGGTTACTTTAAGGTGACAATTTCTAAATGAGAGTAAAACTGTGTAATAAGATTTAAAAAATTGGACTCATTCTTAGTTCACCAGCTCCCCAGCCAGTGACAAAATATGCCATTAGTGGCCACAGCACGATTCTGAAAATATACCTTCCTTACGATTTAACGCTTTTTTTTTTTCCCTGTGAGCTAAAAATTACAAAGCCCCGGATTTCATCGCTCTTGCAATCTATTCTTTTCCCCTGACTTCCTGTTTTCATGAAATTTTAATCAGGCACTTAAAATAAATAGCTATGCAGAGCTTCTCTGCCTCCCCCAATACCCGGGATGGATGTTTTGGGTAAAGTGATAGTCCGGAGACCTTGAGAACAGTGAATCCCATTCTGACTTGGCAAGACAAGAGAAATTAAAACACGGCTCTGTCCACGGCCATATGCCCAGAGGGGACATAGTGGTCTTGCTCTTGGAGGATCAAACAAAGACATAGTATGTGGGACTTTTTTTTAAATTCTTCTTCTTCCAAATATTGACAGCAATTTGATCAATTTAGAAAGGCAAGCAAGATAAAGGACAACTTAAATTATTCTCAGAGAGAGAAAGAGAGAAAAGGAATAAACCCAGTAAACTTTTAAAATCCCCTTGAAATTGAAAAATGAATCCTTTAACGTAGAATGCTACTTTTCATGGCTAATGATTTTTCATGATGTATATTTGAGTCCCCTTCCTTTAAACAAAAAGACTCCTGGTGTTTAAAACCTGACAAGATTTTGTTACCTATTTGTTTCATGTAATGATTATATCTACAAATGACATTATAGAAATGTTTACTGTATTTGTCACAAAACCATTATATTCAGGGGTGGATGTCCTTTCTTGGAATACCTCCAGGTTTCAGGGACAGTGTTATGAACCCAGGAAGACATAAGAATGCTAGAGAAAGAATATGACCACTCACATTCATACTTGATAAGTCAAAGTCCTAGAAGCCTGGAAAGAAAGTTCTTAGACACACATGACATTATGAACTTCCTTGCCTTAAAATGCCAAGCTTCGGTATAACAGTAGGTAAACAGCATGAAAGGCTCTTAAGTCATGAGTGAAAACTAGATGAAATGATGTGACAGTTAACATCATTCAATCCCCATGAATCTGCTGCTTGTCTCTTTGGTCTCAAATGGGAATAGATTCACATTAACCACAGGTTTTGATGAATGGCCACAGACGATGTACACAAGCACACATCTCCCTGACTCTGAAGGTCCAGCCCCTGGCTTTAAACATTGGGAGATGGGTCCTATAGGTTAGGGGTAAATGTTTTACAACTGGCTTTCCAACAACAACAAAAAAAAACAGTGGTGGGAAACCTTGATTGGGAGCATTTGCCCATTTCCCTGGTGTAAATTCTCCCACCGCAGCCAATTCCAAACTGCTGTGACATCACCAAACATGGAGTCAGAAAGAGATGTGTAGGAGCACCACCACAGATAGTACCATAGATGCAAATAATAACAAGAGCATAGATAATAGTATAATGTAGTAAAATAATTAGGAAGTGAGGGTTTTCGAGTACTTATTCCATTTTTAAAATAGAATTTATTTGATTGTAAGTTCATATAATTTAATTTTTAATAATGGCTGTGTAGGATAATGACTCACAACATTGCTGAAGATTTAACAGTGGGCTCTTGTGAGCCAGTACAAACTAACCCCAACACACCAGGGCTGCAAGGGGACCTGGCATTAGAGCTCCATTTAGTTGGAAATAGCTGTGTGTCATTTGTGGTTTAGTTAAACTTGCTTATTTCCAGGGATAGACCACATTTTTGGATCTGTACTAGCTTGGTCTTGGTCCCCCAAAGTTCCCCCCAGATTATAATTGACCATAAAATATCAGTGCTGCCTGTTTTCTTCGATATAGGGTTTCATCTCCTTCATTGTCTCCAAATATAGCTCTAAGCTTGCCTTCTTACCTTGCTTAAGTGGAATCCAAACAACCTCAGAAAGACTTGAATCAACTCCCCAAACAAAAGAAGTCATTCAACTCCATGGCATCACAAGTCAGAAAAGCTTGAAAATACTATTTTTCTTCCTACAAGCCCAGAGGACAAAGTTCCACTAGGGAAAAGAGAGAAGACTGAATTTCTACTAAGTTCCTTTTCTAATGTCAACATTTGGTGACCTCACAAAATAGATCTGGGGGGGCTTCCACCCTGATGGGGGGAGTCCCATCATTTCACCTCACAATCATTAAGACAACCTCAAGGAGAAGCTTGTGTAAGAATTCTCACCGCCGTTTGAAGAAGAAACCATTGTCGGGCAATTTGGAAGAGCCACCTGAGAAAGGTCTCCTTGTACGATGGCACCAGCAACATGTTGGTTCAACATCAACAGAGAAGAAGGTGACAGTTTCAAAACAAAAGTGAATGTGACAATTCAGTTCCAGTTGCCAGGGATCTCATATTCCAACAGTTTCCTCTGCCCCCTTGAGTTTCCTAGCCATGCCCCATTCCTAGGTGCCAGGAGCCCTTTTACCCCTTCTTGTGGCAGTCCCAGTAGCAATGGTGTGATTTTCTGGAATCGCACTCATGGAGAAGAAAGCCAAGCTCATGTGGCTAGATGCAGATAGCTTCTGTGAACCACCCCCACTATCAACAGACACCATCCCAGGAGCCAGGAAATCATCCTGCTCTTGGCAAAAACCCTGCCACTTGGGTAGGAACTGAGCAAAAGCATCCAAGCCAAGCAAAACTGAGCAAAGCATGGCTTTCTCTGTACTGAAATCCAGATTCAGCATGAAGGATCTTGGCAGAACGACAGCTGGGCTCGGCCCTGGTAAATGTCACAACCATATCTCAAATAACCCATTCTCTTAATAAAACACAGTTTGACTTAAGGCTTCGAGATATCAATTTGAAGGGAGGAAAAAAAGGCAAGAGAGAAGCCAGTGGAGAGCTTCCTGCTATATTAGCGTTGTTATTGAAGGCATGTGCTTATGCGCATTTCTGACAGAATCGTCCAAAACGCTGCAAACGAACTTGGCTGTCTTTGGCTTCTTTATTTACAGTCGCTAACTACTGAGGGATTCTCAGAAACGCAGAGATTTCTTGAAGCGGGTTGCCTGCAATAACGTGCCTTTCCTTCAGTCCCATCTAGGAGGCTGACAGGCCGGTGCGGGATTTCCCTGCGTTTGCATATTTATAGGGTCTGTTCCAGCGCCACTGAACGGAGCCTGGTGCCAGCAAAAGGGGGTCAAGCTGTCAGGAGCTTCTATTTCCCTTCTTACTATAGTCTTAGACAGCCCAGGTCCTTTCCCCAGCTGAGAATGAGACCAGCCCGGAGGACTCCACCGCTACGTCCGTGGCAACCTGAGGCAGGTCGGGATGTGCGAAAGAACAGACTGGAACTCTCAGTTCCAGAATAAGAGACTGCAAACTCCAGCTGGGCTCATTCCTCAGTCACACCTTCCCCTGGGCCAAAGCCGGGGGAAGGAGGTTTTACTTTGGATTCGGATGGACCCTAGTTTGGGCTCAGTCTCCACCCCCCTCTCTAGCTGCAAGTAGGCAAACGCCTTAGCTATTCTGAGCCTCAGTGTCCGGGTATACTAAACAAACAAGCCGAGAAAGAAAAGAAAGACGTTCACCACTGGGCAAAGTTGAGTGAAGGGTATTCAGAACTCTATGTCCTATTTTTAGTGACTTCTTGTGAGTCTATAATTATTGTAAAATAATTTTTTAAAAGGAGCATTAATGCTAATAACAACAATTTTAATAATAACTCAGAGGGTGTTTTTGGAAGAAGGGTTAAACGGAATCATATATGTGTAAGTTCCAGCAGGTGTCGGCACCCATACAATAAATGTGGGCTGAATGCAGTCGGGATTATGGACACTAAGCATAAAATAAATGTTATTTTAGGCCAGGCATGGTGGCTCACACCTGTAATTCTAGCACTCTGGTGGCTGAGGTGGGAGGATCTCCCTTGAGGTCAGGAGTTTGAGACTAGCCTCAGCAAGAGGAAGGCCCTGTCTCTAATAAAAATAGAAAGAAATTAGCTGGGCAACTTAAAATAGAAAAAAATTTAGCTGGGTGTGGTGGTATGTGCCTGTAGTCCTCGGGAGGCTGAGGCAGGAGGATCACTTAAGCCCAGGAGTCTGAGGTTGCTGTGAGCTAGGCTGACGCCACGGCACTCCAGCCTGGGCAAGAGAGCAAGACTCCATCTCAAAAAACAAAACAAAAATAAATAAATAAAAGTTATTTTAAGTTAATTTCAAACAAGGGATGATGCATGTTATGTTCATCAAGTGTCAGGAGAGTTATTTTTCTCTCAAAGAGCTAGGACAAATACAAGAAGAGCTCCCCAACAAAGCGAGGCCCAAACAAGTGGGTTAATACTGCTATGTGTTCAGGGGGTGCCCAACCTTGAGGACATCCCCAAACAATTTCTTTTAAAGTCTTGTTTATCTTTATGTTTCTCCTGGCTTGAAGACACACCTGCAGATTCCCATTTCTTGGGGAAACTATGACAAGATAGTGATTAGCGGGCTTTCTGAGGTCTCCGGAGTCGTTCCCACCGGCTGGGGTGGACATGCATCTGTGATCACCCAGCGCCTTTTCCATGTGTCTGTCCCAGCACATCAGGGCCCCAACAGGACCACTTTAAAGCCAGTGCCCGTGACGGAGTGAAGGAAGCAAATGTGAATACTGGGCTACACTTAAACCCTACATTTTCTCAAAATAACCCCATTGAAATGCCTTTAGAAAATATGTACGTAGCACGCCAAAAGAAAAATCAGGGTAAAATATTTAAGGACACTATTAATTTTTTGAAATGTGCATTTACACAAATAGGAATGAACATACATATGTATTTATGCCTCAAAAAGCAGATACAAACAAAAAACCAAAAGGTTAATAAGAGCTTAGTCATCGAGAGTGATTATTATTTTCATCTTTATGCTTTTCTGAAGATTGTAAATTTTCTCTAATGCATTATTTTATAATAAAATGAATTAATGATTGTGGCTTACTGTCTCCTTTCAAAATTAGTTACGGCTACGTCTTTGCGTAATTATGATCCTGATGGCAGCGACAGGGCAGGTCTATGACGGAAGAGATGGAGTTGATTACCCTTGAGCCAGTTCCCTGCGGTCAGAAAGGCTCTTGAGCCAGCCGATGATGTGTCTGTTAAGGAAACGTCACCGGGTGGGGAAAGGTCCACAAGAAAGGGAAACCAGGAGACCCACCCTAGAATGGTCTTGACAGTGAGATTTTGGGTAAAGTCAACAATTCTCTAAGTGCTAATTTCCTAAATTTCTTGTCTCACAGAGTGTTTGGTGGGTCATCAGAGTTAAGGTATATATTGTGAACCCTCTAGGTGAAATTCAGGTACCACCATGAGTCATTTAAACCCTATTGCTAATGCTATTGCTAGAGCTTTTATAATCATACCCTGGCCTGAGTGTTTCTAAGGGGTAACGTCTACATCTCCACAACTTGAAAGAATTAAATAAAAGAAAGGTGGCAGGGTTAGGATGAGACAGCCTCTATCCTCTGTGCCTCTTCTGTCCACAAAGAGTTTTGGGAGGCCCTTCCTAAGCTAGAAACTGTTAGGTTCTCTAAAGGATAAGAAAATTGGCACCAGTGGGAGCCAGGAGGCACGATTTCCCATCCTATTATCTGTGTTCTGTGCTCTGAAAAAGGGTTTGGATGGTCTGGGGACCATAAGGATGCTCTTGAGGAAGGTGCCCCAGCATCAGGCTGCCAGATAAAGTGCAGGACGCCCTGTTCAATGTGAATTTCAGATAAACAGCGAGATCTTGTTAGTATAAGTCAGTCTGAATATTATATAGGACCAACTCACACTAAAAATATTATTTGTCATTTATCTCAAGTTCAAATGGAACTGGGCATCTTGTGGTTTCATTTGCTACATCTGCAGAACCACGTGGCTCTCCAGTTACTTGGACAGAGCGTGGAGTGGAAACAGCCCCAAGCCCGGTTTGAGAAGAGCCGAGGGAGGAGGGTCCGAGACAAAGAGGTCGCTTCCCTCTCCAGGGTCTGCAGCATCACCCTGGGCTGCCGGGAGACAAATCTTGTACGGAAATAAGAGAGTTGATTCCTGAGAAGCAGCTTGGGTCAGAGCTTCACTAAATAAAAGAAAAAAAGGCGAAACAAACGTGCAGTGGAAGCCTGTGCATTTCAGGTGCATTTTATTTTTGCATGAATCACTGACTCCGATAGACCGGCAACCGCTCAGGAGCCAAACCGGCGGCTCTCTACTCTGGACAGAGACTGCAAATTATCTGGCCTCTGTAAACTCAGGCAAGATTTAACTAGTAAGAAACAGTTGAAATAAAGTATCCGAATCAGATCATTAGGAAAAATGGAGGTGTCCCTTCCTCTTGCTCTTTCGGGCTTTTAACAAAAGTTGAGTTGTAGCTGTATGAGAGATGGGGACCTCTGGGGTGGGGGCGTGAGGATCACGTGCATCATGAACTGCTCATGCACATGCGTGTGTGTGCGCGCATGTGCGTGTGCATGTGCGTGCTCGCGCACACAAGTGCGTACTGCCAGGCCTAGAAGACGGATAAAAATAACACAGAAGAATCACTTAGTGCCTCAGATGTCTTTGAAGGAGCACATGGACTTTGTCTCGCCGTCCCCAAGTGGCTGATGTGCCCATGTGGTCAGTGGCAGCTTTGCACAGTTAAAATAAAGAAAACAAATATCCAAATATCCAATATCATTGCTGCGAGCTGGCCTTGGGTCTTTGCCGACATCTGAACTGCTTCACACAATCTCCTGGCCTCTAAAAATAGATATTCTGTGGTACATATAATTTTTATACGGTGACTAATACAGGAATGCCCTTTGGGATAACGTAGTGTCTTAGTTTCCCTATTTTCTCTCCATATTTATCTATGTCTTCACTGGCCTCTTTGTATAAAAGTTAGACAGAAGCCACGGACCGAGAACATTAGACAACAAGCATCTATGCCTTAAAGGGCTATCCTTTTTATCAACGTTAGAGACACTCATATTTTTCAAAGGGGTCAGAGTGATGGGATGCTCTTAGACCTATGTTGTGTTTCTACCGCGTTTCCACACCTAGGGCCAGTCGGGGTTTCCAGCTGCCCTGTCGCTTTTCTATTTTGTAGACGACTAAGTCAAAAATACAAAGGCAAACTCATGGACTCCGAACGATTCCTTGCATTGCAGCCTGCCTCCCAAAACCCCAGTAAGAAGGGCAGTGTGGTCGTTCACAACCGTGGAACTGTTAGTCTGCATTTTCCTGTTGTCCTTTCTGAATGGAGAGAGAAAGAAAGAGAGGAAAGGGGGAAGAGGGAAGAAAAATGGGAAAAGAGTTCAGGTTCCTTCATCACCCGCCAGGCACGTAACCTGAACTTTCGCCTGGAAGAGAGGATTCAGAAATGGAATGAGAAGATCTGCTGGGGGGAAAGTCACAAAGACCCACTGCTACTTCCTGTCACCTTTAACACCAGTGACCTCTGTGCCACCTCCTGAGTGATTAACTCTGCTCGTGAGGACGTGGAGAAACGAATTCCCTTATCCAGCGGTGTCCTCTTTTTGGAAATAACACTCTCCCTCCTCTGTTCCATCAAAACAGTCACTGCTTAAAGTCAGACCACTGGACGAGGCTGTGCCGAGAGCTCCTGTCCCCCTCCCTGGGCGAGGGCACGTGCGGAAGAGAGCAAAGTGCCCAGAGACAAGAGAGCAAAAGGAAAGCCTAGGACACTCACGCCCTCCGTGTTCCACGGACACCCCCAGCTCACCTGCAGGCCTCCCTGTCACCAGCCTTACAAGCTAATCTCACCGGAGCTCTGTGACTCCAGTTATATTGTAAACTACAGTCCCTGAATCTACCTCGACAGGTGACTGGCCCAACGTGGGCTACTCAGAAGTATAGCCTGGGGACGAGCAAGAAGATTTTATTCCTAACCTTTGAAGTGGAGCGTGAGTTTGTTTTACTCCTTGCACTGGAAACAGAATTTGAATGTAATTTATTATTATTTTTCTCTCCTAGTTAAGGAAAAAGGTTAGGTGCCGTGCACACTTCTGATTCCTCATCTTCCTGTGTCTCCCCTCATCTCGCCGCATTACCATGTGGTTTTGTTCTTGCAAATAAAGGGGTCAGGCCAGCTGGGCATCTGCATTTAAGAGACAGGGCGTCACTCTAAAAAAGTGCCAGAATGCTGCCCTGGGGTGCAATGCCACACAGCTAAGCACCCACTTACACATGAGTTTTGATGAATTACATGCAATATCCTTTTACCTCCCCCCCCCAAACTTATTATTTATAGCATACTGCCAATAGCATCTACCTTCAAAACTGTGACCAGTCACCAGCCACTTCCTGTTCAGGGTATTTTCTGTAAGAGGCCTAGATGTAAAGGGAAGTGAATGGGATTTGGGAAAAAAAATCCAACATTTGAACTCAGGCTCTTCCTTGGACAGCGGAGGCTAACCTCTTAATCTCACTAAGCCTCAATTTCAATTTTTGCATTTGTTGGTAGTGACGACAACAACGACAAACATACATAAGCTTCACGAGCTTGTTGTGAAGATTAGATCAACTACTCTTATGGAACATCTACTCTGACCCACTCCAACGATTCTTACCCTCTTTGGTGAAGTCTTCCTTGACCCCCTTAGAACAAGGTCATTTCTTCAATTCTGCATTTTGGATCAGCCAAGAAAGGAGAGGCTCTGCAAATTTTACAAACTCTAACAGACAATCCCCAAATCTCAGCTGCATTAACCACCAGAGGTTTACTTCTTGTTCACACTAAATTTCTAATGCAGGTCTGCAGGGGCAGAGCTTGCTTTTCGTATTGTTGAGTTACTCCGGAGACTCCGAGTTACTCGGAGACACCACCATGTTATGACGCCCCCCTCTTACTATATGGCTTCCTAGTTTGCAGGAGCAAGAGAGGAGAGCTTGGACAATTCTGCCCTAAACTCTTAAGTGCTTCCACCCAGAAATCACACAAGTCGCTTCTGCTGATATTTCATTAGTCACAGCAAGTTACATGATCATGCTTTGTGGTCAAGACATGTGTAGAAATATCTTTAGGCTCAGGAACGGAAGAAGAGCTTGAAATATTAGAGAATATTAATACTGTTTATCACACACTATTATATAATATGCGTTAATCTGAAAGGCTTGGAGACAGCACCAATCACTGCTTCTTTATTTCAGCTATAGCTATATGTGAGATCTCCATGCAAGGATAGAGTTATATGTTCATTGTCTGCTTATAAGCCTCTTTCCCAGTTGGCAGTATTTCTAGAATCAGGATTAAGTCCAATTCATCTTTGGCAGACCGACCATAGATGCTCACTAAATACTTACCAGATAGGTAAATAGACAGATAAATAAAGAAAAACCTTTTCTAACTACAAGACTTCATGATCCTAGTGCTATACTCAACACGATGTATAACAGATGTCAGGCAGCACTTTTCAACACTGGTAGCCAACATACTTTTTATAAAACTTTGGCCCAGGCAGAGTCCATGAAATTTTAGAGCCTGGAATTCACTGCCAGTCTCTGCCAGTCAACAACAACGACAGCAACAAAAAGGGGCATATAGTCGTCCTTCCATAGCTGTGGGTTCCTCACCCATGGGTTCAACCAACTGTGCATCAAAAATATTCAGAAAAATACAAGTGGGGCCCATTCTTCAGGTCTTGTGTCACCTCACTTCGAATAATGGGCTCAAGCTTAATCCAGGATAATACACTTAAAATGGAGTGTTGGTTGTACGTAGATACAGTTGGAGCACTATGTATGTACTCTCTGGACTACTTTGACAGAGTAGGTGTTTGAATGTAACAAGATAAGTCAACTTGAGTGGTAATATATTTTGGGAAATCAGC
>CAUYRT010070679.1:0-47327 GCA_963574885.1 Lepilemur ruficaudatus
TTCCCTTCCCTTCCCTTCCCTTCCCTTCCCTTCCCTTGAAAATAATCCAGGGAGGGAAACACTAAGGCAGTATCTGGCACCATTCTTTCTTCTAATGAATATGTTTACAGAGCACACTCCACATCCAGTCTGTCAGAGAATCCTGTTGGCTCTTTCCTCAAATTATGTCAATAATCCCATTGTTTCTCATTGCTACTTTTGCTACTGTACTGACCTAACCCAGCTTGTCTTGCTGAGATTATTGCAATAGCCTCCTAGCAAATCTCTCTGCTTTCACTTTGCCTCCTCAGTCTGCTCTCTACAGAGCAAGCTGGAGGGCCCTATTTAATTTAACTCCAGTGGCTTCCCATTTCATTCAGAGTGTAAGTCTAAGTCCTTACAAAGACCCACAAGGTCTCTCTTGTCCTGGTTCCCATCACCTCTCTGATTTCATCTACTTCTACTCTTCTCCTAGCTTACTCTGCTCCAGCCACACTAGTGTACTCATAGTTTCTCAAATCAGCCAGGCATTCTCCTATCTCAGGGCTTTTGTACCTGCTGTTCCCTGAGAACCCACTTTGCTGAGATATCTGCATGGCTTGCTCCTTCACATCCTTCAAATCATAACTCAAATGTCACCTTCTCAGTGAGGTCTTCTCAACCATCCTTTTCAAATTGCAACAACCTCCCCATGAAACAAACCTCTGTATCTGCTTTCTCTGCTTTATTTTTCATCACAGCATTTATCATCATCTAATATTTCATATAATTTATTACCAATTATATTAATGATCTTTTCCCCACACTAGAAGGGTAGGGATTGTTGTCTGACTCTCTCACTACTGTATCCAGTGCCCCAACAGTTTCTGGCATAGAGCAGGCAGCCAAAAAATATTTGTAGAATAAACAGATATATAAAATACATGAAAGGGTTACTCTGATTAAATTTGGCAGGGGTGTAGTAGGCATGAATTCTGACATATCCAGAACCCGAATAATTGAGAGTTAACTATGTAAATATATTTGCACGCAAATGTTAGCCAAACTCTGCAGTGAGATCTACAGGACTCAAGAAGGATGAATTTCATTTACCAAACTTTGGAGGGCTATCATGTGTAGGAAGTAGATTTCATTTGGGTTGCAACTTGAATCAGTACTAGAGCCATTGAATATGAAGGAAATACACACAGTTATGGGATCTCAATTTGAGATTCTCAGGTTGTCTCATTAAGTGGTGATCTCTTTATCTTTGGAGGTATACGAGAAGAGGCTGTGTGTCTACCTATCAGCTTTGCTATAAAGGAGATTCTGTACTGGGTGGAGGATGGACCAAACCACCTTGATAATCTTTGTCACTCTGAGATGCTTGAGCCAAAAGGTATGTGAGCCCAAGAATCTGGAGTAATTTACATTTGCTTTTTAGAACTTGGGAGATGTCTTTGGCCCTTCTTTCTGGAGTCCCAGAGGCAAATTCTCCTCTCAAATGTTCATTCCACCCTAATTGAGATTCCATTTACCAGAAATTACCTGATGCTGGGCTGATGATTAGAGGCCAGCCAGGGGTAAAGGGACTGATTCCCATGGCAACCAGGTTGAAAAAACATACCATGTGGAGAATTGTCAGTAACAAGCTATGATTGCATTATAAATAGATATTTAATTCATTGAGATACTTTGTGACAACTTTTGCATTATAAATAGATACTTAATTCATTGAGATAGCTCTGACAGCAAGTAGGAAAGTTAAATACCAAAGCCACTCTTTGTCTTTAAGTATTTCACAGTTAATTGACAACTATATTTTCCTTCTAAAACATGTAGAACTTGGCTCTCTAAGTGGAAGAACAGTATATGTGAGTGTTTTTAGAAAGCCAACTAACAGTCCAGTGTCACAATATTTCTCACTATTGGTTCCTCACTGAAAGCTTTATCAGAATTTCTCTGATTGCATGGGTATCTCTGTTTGAATCCTCTTGGAACAGGAAACTCCAGGTTCCATCACTAGATTTCACGAAATTCTTTTCCTGTCATGTTTGTCTCATCTTCATCCTGCTTTTCTAACTCAGGGGCGTCTTGAAATTTCAGTCCTTGGCCCTCTGTTCTTTTCTTCCCATTTCTCTTTCCCTTGGTGAACAGCTAAAGCAGTTAAGTGATCACTTGCTAACTTGCACAGCTCCACCATTAGCCTTGACAATACACACTTTGGTATACCCAAAGATGGGAAAACAGAATCAGACCTGATCAAAGGACTTTTATCCTAAAACTGAGGATCAAGGACTGGCCTCCTTCTAGTTGGAAATGTACAGTTTTGTTGAGGGTTAGGGATGGAGAGTTTGAGAGCAGAAAGTGGTGTTCAGCAGAAAGCAACAATTAGGTTTGGCTAAATACAAATGTAAAAGCACTTTTGAAATGCAATTTTTAGAAACACCATAAGAAATTAGTATAAGCGACTAATAGAATTTCATCAAATGGAAATCAGAGTGGGCCTTTGTACTTCTGCATTCCAAAGAGCTTAATACAAATTAGTCTATAATATTCAGGGTGTTTCATTATGTAAAGATTAAGGGAAATGGGACGTATTTTTTTTCATTAACTTGCTGGGTAAACACGCTTTCTAATGCAAGAATATGGGAGTTGCTTTTTAAACTTTATCATAATCAGGGATAAATAACACACTGGGTGCTGTACCCTTGTACATTGTTCTATTGAGCAATGTTAGTTTAGAATTAAACTAACAAGGGGCCGGGAAGCAAGGGGCTTTAGAGTCAGATTTGAAGGGGTTGTGACCTCCTCCAGTACCTGTAGGTCAATTCTTCTGAGATCTTAAACAAGGTTCAAGGAATTAGGTTAGCCTCTCTCCCCACACCCAGGTCCAGATGGCCTACTGTGTATTGAACTTCCACCTGTGCTAATCCAGGGAGAAAAGTCAGGGGCTGAGAATGAGAGCCAGCCCCCATTTAGGGTCTTTGGAGGGGACACTGGCAGGTCCCCTGTTCCAAACCACTCACTTCACCTGCTTACTCACTCCCTGAGATCCCACCACTACAGGCCCATTCCTTTGGGAAAACTGGGCTCTCTTTAGGGAGGGGCAAAGTATCAGCTTTGATCAATCATTCATACTTAAGAGTGAATTAATTTACACCCTGTAATTGCTAGGTAAGGGCCACAGAGCACACTTTGCCAGTTTCAAAGCTCTGCAGAGGGCCAATCCTGCTATTTAAAAGTAGGTATACCATGGGACCTAAAAGTAACACTGTGAAAAGGATGTAAATTTGGTGTTTGCTCTCCTCAGGGTCAACTTGGAGAAAACATTGCCATTCATTCATTCATTCATTTGGTCAGTCAGTCAATAATGGCTGGAAGGACAAAAGGACACTCTGTTCAGTGACCACATGTCAAACCAAATTGGGAAATAGCTATTTTGGAGCCCTCTCTCCTCCCTGACCCCATCCTTGAACTCTTTTCTCTGTATTAGTAGCCCCGTGCTCTCTTATTCTGTCTTGGAGGTCAGGTCCAATATACCATTTCTGCTAAGGCGTTAGTGAACAACAGACCAATAGAAGACCACTGCCATAGTTATTGCAGTTAAATAGTGAATACACTTTATTCAGAAGAACACATTTTTAATAGAATTTCATGCGCCAGAAAATCAGTACAGTGAGGAGTTACAGGGGTGGGGAACCTCTCTTGGGGAAATACCTCACCCTGGTAGACCTTTCAACTCCCAGAATTACCTTGACCCAGCTCAGGTGATTAAAGACCAAGGAGCAGTAGATGGGGTTGATTTTCAGGGTAACGAGTTGGATTTACAGATCTATGAGGGTAAAAGAGAGGAGAGGAAAGCTTTTGTAAAGGAGATTATTACACTGGGACTGGCAGTTCTACAGAGATCCCCTGAGAGGTTGAAGAGGGAGAGTTGGTAGTGGTGCCCGCTTCTCCTTCTTGGTTACACTCTTCCAGGGCTATGGTCTGGTCTCTTCCATCTGTCTCTGAGCCCCTGTGTAAAGAAAAAGATATGACTAAGGGAGAATCCAGAGCCAGAAGACAGGTTGCACCGTGGGGCTCAGATGCTAGGGGAGCATTTGGATCATTGTTTTTCAAGCAGTACTCGGTTTGCAGAAGGAGGCTGAGATGAGGCATTTACCTGGTTCGGAGTCGAGGCCACTTTTTCCACTCTATGGCCAGCACCACACCCAAGGCTACAATAACCACCACGATCAGGGTACTTCGGACAATGTTCCCCACGGTACACTCCTGAGCAGCAGGTCCTGGGGTGATAAAAGAGCAGAAGCCAAAGCCATACAGGTTAGCATGTGTATGGTCTCCTTGTTCTCATGGTGCACTCTCACTTTGGCCTCCTCCAGGGTTTGTGGGAGAGCCATGTGTCGAGACTGCAGAGGGGTGGTCAAGGCAGAGCTTGTGTTGAGGCAGAAGCAGCCCTCATTTCCTTGGGGGAAAGGGACCTTGAAAGAATCCCACTCACTATCTTGGAGTGACTCTGAGTGAGGTCCCACCTTCTCACCATCCTTAGGAGAAAGATGACACAGTTGAGGTCTTTGACTCTAAAGCCTGTCCCCTCTTGCTGTGAGCTTTCTCAATGGGGGCTGTCTCCATGGGCACTCTCCCTGGAATCCTGGGTGTGTCATGCCAGCACTAAGGAGGGATTATGCTCTTACCTGCTTCCCCCACCAGTTCCAGGGAATCACTAGGCTCTGACCAGATATCAGGGTAGGCCTGCAGGCGGTAGCTGCAGCTATAGTTTCCAATGCCTTTTCCTTCTAAGTTGTTGATGACAAAGTCTCCATCCTCTGAGAACTGCTGAGGTGCTTCTTCTCCATCATGCTCTAGGACAAATTCAACACCTGGCAGGGGTCCTCGGCACTGAAGGGTGATGTCCTTCCCTAGCTTGAACACAGTGCTGGGCCAGGCTGCCAGAGAGGGTTTAGGGGGCTTATCTGCAACCAACAAGGACACAGAGTTAGAAGAAGTGGCCCCAAATCCAGCCCTTTACCCTTTATTGCTAACTGCTAAAAACAACCCAATCTAGACTCTTACTGAAGTCACCAGGACCTTACCAGTCACCCAGATCTCCAGGGAGTCACTGTGATTTGAAGCTGCAAAGGGAGCAGAGTCCAAATAATAAACACAGCTATAGATCCCAGAATCGTCACCTTTCACCGCTGGCATCCAGAAGTCAGCCCTGTACCCTCTTGCCCCTCTTGGCCTCTGTTTCTCTAAGGGCTCTTGAGTCCCCTGCTTTTCCTTCAACAGGACAAAGGTTGAGTCTGGGAATTCTCCTTGACATTGAAAAGTCATATTTTCTCCAGGGACCACCATGGGACCAGGCTGGGCTAATAGGCTGGGTTTGGGGAGTAAGCCTGGAAGAAATTAATTCCTGGTCAGAGAGAAGAGGTCACTTTCCAGTGCATCACCTCCCAAATCCCTGCTCAGTAAAGAGGCAAGACTATTGCTTGCCTTGCCTTGAGCTCTTTGAAAACTATCTCCTATGAACCAGTCTATTCCCTCCTTTCTACATTTCCATGCCCACTCAAAAGCATCTTCCCTTTACCTGTGACTATGAGTTCCACGGTGTTGCTAGACTGTATCTTGAGAGAGCTGGTCCAGTTAGGGTAGTAGCAGCAGCTGTAACGCCCAATGCTAGCACTGGAGATATTGGTGATGGGGAATGCTCCATCATTACTGGTGGGTCCCGAACGCTGCAGAGAAGTGGCATCTCCTTCTTTGTGCAGAATGTATCTCACTCCATGGAGTGGCCCTCGGCACCAGAAAGTAACGTTCTGCCCCATGGCAACCACAGAACTGGGCTCAGCAAACAACTGTGGCTTGGGCAGTGTATCTGGAAAGAGATCAAAGATGTAATGTGGTGAGTATGGAAACTTATCACTCTCTAAATTATCCCTTTATCTTTCTCCTCCTGGATACAACAGTTTCCCTCCATGGCCTAGCCTAGATTTCCAGGAGGAATTACCCTCCCCTAACCCATACTCCAGTGGTTTCTATCCCAGCCCCATGTCTTCTCTGTTCTTACCATTCACCCAGATCGTAAGGGGCGTGCTGAGATATGACCCTCTATTTGACATGGTTGTCTCATAGTAGATACAGCTATAGTTCCCAGAGTCCTCTGCTCCTATGCTGTGGAGGAGGAAGTCAGCTGAGTTCCCCGAGACACTCTGGAACTGTATGGGAACCTGTGTTCCCTCCTGTAGGAGGGCGAACCTCATGCCCTGGAAAGTCCCTTGGCAGTGCAGGGTCACATTCTTCCCAGGAAGTACCATAGGACCTGGCTTTGCCAGGAGAGTGGGTTTAGGGTAGAATTCTGAAATTAAAGAGATCACAGTGTTAGAGGAACCTACCCCCATGTTCTGCAAATAGCTTTTTAGTGTTATTATAAGAAGCAATACATGTTTATTGCAGAAAATCAGAAAATATGGAAAAAACCTAACAGAGAAAACATAATTCTACCACTCAAAGATAATTCATCTTTATATTTCTTTGCCATATATCCTTTCTATATATGCCCATGTCCATGTAGCTATAGCTGTTTGCATAATTGGGACTCATTGGAGTATGCACAGTTGTGGAATCTGATATTTTTTACTTAACTTTACATTGTACATATTTTCCTATGATATTAAACCTTTAATAGGCCTTTGAAAGCTGTCATTTGTAATGGCTGCATAATATGCAGCTGTCATTTCAAGGTCTTCTCCCTTTCTCTGAGGGCCATCCAGCCCACCAATCTCTGACAGCCTAGCTAAAGAAAAAGTGGACATTGAGCCTAAAGCTCAAGGCCAAGCAACAAAAAGATTTCAGAAATAGGGCAGCGAGCTGAGCTCCTGGGATTGGACACCCCCATCTGCCTTGCTTATTTCTCCAGAAGTGAACTGCTGCCTCCCCCTTCTTCTTTGTCGCTTTTTCCTATAATAATAACACGAGCAGCTGTCCTACATGGACTGCTCACCATGTGCCAGCTACTGTCCTAAGCACTTTCTCAGTGTCTTTTAGAAGGAGTACCTCTTCCTTCCCCACTGACAGCCCTTCCTTCCATCCACTGTCCCAGGGTTGGCACCATGTTTACCTGGATTTCCCCCCCCGCTCCTAACCTGACACCACGAGCTCCACAGGGTCGCTGGGCTCAGACCAGACAACAAAGTCGAAATAGCGGCAGGTGTAATTCCCTCCATGACCAATGTCCACTGACATGATCAGAAAGTGACATGTACTGGGCCCCGGCGTTGTCCAAGACTTGTCACTGGATGATACTTCATTTCCATCTTTGTAAATAATAAAGCTCATGTGCTGGAGGGGGGTGGAGCAAGCGAAAGTCACTCGGTCACCAAGGGTGACCACAGGGCTGGTCTGTGTCTTGAAGAAGGGCTTGGGGTACATTTCTAGAAGGCAAAAAGCAAAACACAACATAAAACCAAATTAAGAAAAAAAGAAAGAAAGAAAATACGGCAAATATTGGTTCTAGGAAGTGGCTTTGCTTTCTATAGTATTTCATTCAGAAGTAAGTGCATTTAAAAATCAAGGGAAATCCACTTTGCAGATAGACTTCTCACACAGGGACCCCTCACCCCCAGTCCTCACCACCTCCGAGTCCTTGCTGTCATCAGGGCAGGCAATGGGGGCTAGCAAAAAGAGTGAATTTTCCTTGGGGTTTTCCTTCTGGCTCTCTGAGCCTCAGTTTGCCCTTTTCGACAAGGGGTTGGGAAACTGGTACCTGTTCCACCTCTCTTGAAGAGTTCCTCTATAGCTAAATGAGATAACTGATGTGAAAATAATTAGAAAAATTAAATCACCCTCCACAAACCCAGGCTATTAATAACAATTACGGCTATTAATATCGTGCAGCCAGAGGCCCTGGCACTCCCAGTGCCACGCCTGCCTGGCTCTAAGATTGGACACAGGCTCCTAGGACCAGCAGCAAAGTTTGCTGTGGAGAAAGGAGTGTCTGACCCAGGGCTTTGCCTCCCCCTCCTTCCTCACACACCCTTCTCAGCTCTACCTTGTAAGACAAGCTCCAGGGGCTCACTGGGCTGAGACCACTTGAAGGGGTGCTCTTCAGTGTGAGTGCGGCAGGTATAATTGCCTTCATCTTTATCCTCCATTCTTTGGATTGTAAAGAAGGCTTCTCTCCCAAGGGCACCAAGTTGCTGGACAGGTTCCTCCTTTCCCTCCTTATACAGAGCAAACCCCAAGCCTGCCAGCCATCCTTTGCACAGGATTTGCAGTTCCTGGCCCCGGATTGGGAGAGCAGCAGAAATGACAGGTTTGGGGAGGATGTCTGGAAAACAAAATAAGATGGAAAAGGAGTCAGAAGTTTAGAGGTGCCCAGATGTGACACTTGGTGTCACTTTGTCAGCAAATAAAGAAATCCACTCTGGGCTGGCCCTTGACTCTTCCTGTCAGTCTCTTCTCTACTCCCACCCCCATTTCAGTGCCCCCCCTCTTCTCCATGCAGCACAAGCCCCTTGGGCTCCCGGTCTCTGTGCATCGCTCCCCCACTCCCAGGAACAGTGCTGGAGTCCCAGGGGCACTGGGGATCCCTCCGGGAGGACCCGCCACCTTTTCTTACCTGTCCCCACCAGCTCAAGTGCTTCACTGGGCTCTGACACAGCCATCTCCTCCCATGAATGGCAGTGGTAGCTTCCGGAGTGACTCTGGGTCAGGGCGCCAAGGGGAAAGGCAGCCCGGACTTGCTCTGTGGCCGGGCGAGTTGCAATCCACCCGGTCCCGTCCTTCAGCAGCACAAACTCCTTAGTTGAACCAGAAGGGCTTCTGCACCAGAGGGTTAAGTTCTTCCACGGGGCCAGAGGGAAGTTGGTCTCTGCCCACAGCTCAGGCTTAGGGGTCGGTAGGATTATTTCTAGAAACAGCAGAATTAATGAAGCCATCCTCTGACCCCTGTTCCCCTCCCCCTCTCTTTGCCCTTGAGCCTCCTACCCGGATTACACTGCCCACCTCCCCTTTCAACCCAAATCCAAACCCTTTCCTTCCTTACTTCCTCAGGTGCTGGGGAAAAGGGAAGCTGGTGTGTCAGCTGAGCCTCAGAAAAGCGCAGAAGCTTGGGGGAAATTTTGCAAGCAGAAAGGCAGAGTTGGAGGCTGAATTTTGCCAGCAGCTTTAGCAAGTGCCCCTTCCTGGCTGTCCTTCCCTCCCAACCAGTCACTCCCTGGCCACTGACACTGACACTCTGTAGTTATTTCAGATCTCCAGGGAGGAATGTCCCAGTCTGGAGCAGGAAAAACTCACCATTCTCTTCTATCAATACCCCAGTGCACAGTCCTGCAAAAGAAATTGCTGCCAGGGCTCAGCCCCATCCCCCACAGGACTTCACCCCGGCCTTCTGCCCAGGCCCCTTTCCCACCCCCTGTACTCACCACAGCAGAGAAGGGCTGTGACTATGAAGAGCATGGTGACCCCTTGAGCTGTTCCCAGCAACCAGGCTTCTCTAGCGAGACCAGAAAAGAGATGAGAGGAGTTGCTGGGATTAGGGGGAGGGAGGAGAGAAGGGGGCGGCAATTTATGTCATTGGCTTACTCACTACCCAATAGGGACTGGATATGATCAGGATAATGGGAAACAGTCTTTTCTGACATTGATGACTTTTCTGTTTGAGGGCCTCATCACATACAAACTTCTTGCTCTTTCATGACTCACATGCCCTCCCATCTCAAACCCCTCCCCAGCCTATATCATATGTCAGCTCCCCATGGCCCCTGGTTAGGCTGTTGCTGGAATTGAGATGTCAGATGTAAAAATGCTTTGGTATTATCTCCAGCTTTCAGAACCCCTGGAGCTCAGTGTGATCGGCAGCTCTGGGTGGTGGGTGGGGGGGGAGGTGGAGGCAAAAACCTCAAGTATTTCTCCGTCATCAAGTTTAAGTTTGGAAGCAGTTGTTATTATGGCAGTATTGGTCCTCAGACAGACCTGCCTCACCTGCCTTTGTTATGGAAGGGTTGCCTAGGCAGCCGCGATGAATTACTAGAAGATTGTCAGTGCTGAGCTAAGCTTGTCAGAGAGTGGGATCCCTCTCCCCCCACCTAGATTATGACTAGAAAGGTGCAGCAGCTTTGGGTTATTAGTCCTGTACAATTAGATGATAGGAAGCCAAAATCCATTTGACAATTTTTACTTAGCAACACTGACCCTCCTTCCTGGTCAGGAGAATGTGTGTTTTCAAGCTGCTTTTTCTGAAATCTGGTTTCTGATCTTATCCTTTGTTGCAGTGGTTCTGGGCTGGGGTCAGGCCCTTAAAGCTACATTTTTTTCTAACCCCTGGTTTGGAGGTTACCTTAATGTGTATGGGACTCAGGACAGATACTGGGAAGAACTAGAACTTGCACCCCACTGAAATTTATTGAAAACTCAAAGGGTAGTGGTTTTTGCAGAAGACTTAGGTGGCTCTCCTCTGGTTTCCCAAGCATTCTGTCCCTCAGATCCCAGTGGAAAACACAGACACACATAATCATAGTCATCATACATTGTGTATTGAATACTTCTAGACACACAAACATCTACGATCACAGTGGGGGTTGGGGTACAGCCAGAAGCAGGGATTGGGGGAAATAAGTAAGGTGTTCAGGAGCTGAGGTCCCCACCAGGTTAGGAGCTGTCATTTCTCTTCTCGTTCCCAAGTGGAGTAGTCTGAGCACAAGGCATGGGGATCAGAGAGGTGGGTGGCACAGAGGACACCAAAGGATCAAAGGAAAAGGTAGGAGAATCTTTTTGGCTTGTCAGTTTGTGGGTCAGAGGAAACAGTCTGATTCCCTGGCCCCATCCATCGCCTCATCAGATGCTCATCCAGGTTAAGACTATATTCCCAGAATACTCTGCACAGGTGGTTGGAGGCCAGAGTGGCAGAGATACTGGTTTCTAAGGCAACTAGTATGGACCACAAAGCTCTTTAGCCCTTAAGAGATAGGAGTAAAGGGTGAAAAGTTGGGATGGGAGTTGGGTAACAATTTGGGAGACAGGACAGCATGGCTTCTTGCAAGAGAAAAAAGTACAGACCAAGTTAATAGGAAAGACATCAACCATTTCTGAGGGACAGGGTACTTTGGGGGGAGATTTGGACACCCTCCTCGGGGGGGATGTCAGTGAATGCAGTTCTGATTACTTCTCCAGTCTGTAAGAATTATGCACGTCTCCACCCTCTGGCTTGGGTGCTGACCCTTCTGTGAGGTGAAAGAGAAATAGTGGAGGTGAGAAAGTCTTGTCTTCTAAACCCAGAAGGTGGGGAATATATAGGGTGTGCCCCTGTGGCTTGTCTCAACTGGGGTATGACCCATTTTTGAGACTCTGAGGGAGCCTGGACTCAGCTATGTTGGGGAACAGGGGACTGGGACACGACAGTTACCTGATTCTGAGTCTCCGACACTTCCACTTTATCCACAGCACTACAAACAGCAAGGCAACAAGCTGCATGAATAGGGACAACCTGATAGCTTCATTCAGGATGTAATTCCAGGTGAGAAAGCCTGTGGCCAGAGAAGACCAGAAGCTGGGGGCTTGATGGAGACAGGGGCAGGTAAATACATTCATTGAGGGAGGAGGAGCTGGTTACTGAGAGTGCTTATATTGGGAAGGGGAGGCAGAAGTGGCTTTCCTTTTCATGTAGAACGGGAGCCTTGAAAATATCCTGCTCACTATCTTTGAGTGATTATGAGACAACTCCAAGGGAAAGGTGCCCAAACCCAAGGGCCCTGACTTCTAAGCCCCTAACTCCCCTTCCCATCTTTCTGGGCACTGCTCTGGGATTGCTAGGGACTGGCAGGGTGTTCCTACGAAGATTTATCCTCTCACCTGCTGGTCCCATCAACTTCAGAGGCTCACTGCGATGTGACCAGATGTTAGGATGTGCCTCTATGCGATAGCTGCAACTGTAGGTCCCTGTGCCTTTCCCGTCAGCATTACTGATGATGAAGTCTCCATCCACTGAGAATTTTTGGAATGTTGCCCTTTCTTCCCATTCCAGAGAAAATTCAAGCACTGGATGAGATGCTCGGCATTGGAGGGTGATGGACTTCCCTAACTTGAACACAGTACTAGGCCAAGCTGACAGGGAGGGTTTGGGGGGCTTATCTGAAACCAATTCACAAAAAAAGAGTTAGAAGTGAACTTAAATCTAGTAACTCCTCCCCCACCAAATGTTTCTCAGCTCCCCATTTGGTCTCCTCTTCCTTTCCACTTCTACTTGATCAGTGGCTTCAAAATTTGACTGTTCATTAGAATTCCTTTGCCCAATCCTTGGTGCTCTAGAGACTCCTGGTTCTCTACTTTTAATAAAGAATACCTCATACCTGTAAGCTTCCCCTGGCCTGAAGGAAAATAACATTTCCAGGGGTCAATGGGTCTGGGCCATGCTGAGAGATAGGGCTTGAAAAAGAATCCTGGGAGAGGGGGTCCCTAAAGTTTTTGGAGAAAGTTCTACATCATACTCCCAGTGTGTTTTTCCTTGGCTCATAGCTCCAAGAGGGTACAAGGCCACTAGCTCCTTCAAATAACACTGTAATGATGATAAAAACAAACAGGTTAATGATAAAAACAGTTCTTAGCACTTGCCTACAACCAAAAGCTCCACAGAGTTGTGTGATGCCATCCTAATGGAGGTCTTCCAGGTGAGACGATAGCGGCAGCTATAGATGCCAGAGTCACTGTTAGTGACATTGTTGAGAAGGAATGACTTGTTGTTATTGATGCTGGTGGCATCCAAGAACTGAAGTGGTGTGTCTTCTCCTTTCTTATAGAGTGCAAGCCCCACTCCATCCATTGGTCCTCGACACCGCAGGCTTACGTTCTGACCCACTTGGACCACGGGATTGGGCCGAGCAAGTAGCCAGGTCTTGGGGAAAGTGTCTAGGAGACCCAAAATATAAAGAACTAATCATGTGACATCTCTTTCCCACTACTTCAGATTCTTTTCCTCCACTTCCTCCAGTCCATTCTTGGAAAATCCCCGCCTAAGCCCAGTTGTACATATTCTGCTCCCTTCTCCACTGTTAGCCCTGGCTGCAGCTGCATGAATAAGTTCTGCAGGGGACCTAGAGGGAGTTTTCTGTCATCAACCCCTAATATGGGTTTCGCGGCATACTCCTCTCTTAATCCTTAGCCTCTAATATAGGTTTCATGGCATACCCCTCTCTTACCAGTGACCCAGATTTTCAGGACATCACTGAGGAGTGAACCCCTATATGACCCATCATAGTAAAAGCAGAGGTAATGTCCGGTATCTTGGATCTTCAAAGACCGAAAGAAGAAATATGCCTCATTTTTTATTGGCTTCTTGTGGTAAAAGGACTTCTCCAAGTCTTCAAGCCTCATTAGAGCAAAGGTCATTCCATAGATTGGCCCTTGGCACCTGAGACTCAGGCTTTCTCCAGGTGCCATGATGGGACCAGGATAGGCTGTCAAAGTCGGTTTGGGGTAGAGTCCTAGAAGGGGAAGAAACCCTGAAGTTAGAGGTAGGATGAGTCTTTCTTATTGTCTTCTGTTTTTATTTTCCTAGTTTCTTTGGACAAGAAGCGATACCTGAAGTTACCATCTCCTTCTCCCTTCCTTGGATCTCTGCCTCCTCTAGGATATAATTGAGGGTGGATTCACTTGTGCCACTGCCTTTTCTGCAAACTCTTTCAGCTCCACTGAGCTATATACAAACGTAGGGTTGTGTCTCAGTGGAATATCTACATCCAGAATTCCCTGTATCTTTAGGTCCCTGAAATGCCAAATGTAGTTCTTCTAACCACAAGAAAAACCAAACCTCTGAAAATGTCTTTGATTCCATCTTTGTTGAGCATGAATACTACTGCAATATTAAGGTGAGTTTTTGAATACATTAAGTTCACCTAAGACCCTACTTCCAACATGAGCTCGGAAGAAGCCAATAAGGAGGGTTTGGCCAGCAAGTCTGCAATCCAAAGAAAACTCTGTTAATGGGGCAACACCCTCATTTCTATGGTTTATTCCCCCAAGGAGACTGTACTACAAAAGTAAAGGTAAACTTCACCCCCATACCACTCCTTCTTACCCCCACTCCATCCCAGGTACACACACCTACCCATTATGGAAGGATCAGCTCTGTTGTATGTTCACTGAACATTTAAGATGCATCAGGCATCATGTAGGTCTGGGGGGATGTGAGTGAAGAAGACACAGTTCCTGGTAGCAAAAAGTTCATGGACTAGTGGGGGCTACTGGTGAACAAGTAACTATGAAAGCATGTGTTAGTGGAACCTATGCTGAAAGGGTACGTGTACAACAAACATCCATACACGCAGTTCAAACAGACAGTCCTTTGTGTTTTGATCCTCAATAACAAGCTATACTAATAAAATTAATATCTATGATTTATTGAGAACTTATATGCCAGGCACTGTACATATGTTATATTTAGGCAAATCCTCACAACAACCCTGTGAGGTAGGCATTTTTATTATACCAATTTTGCAGATAAGGAAACTGAGGCACAGAGAGGCATTATACAGTAGGTCAGATAGATACTGTTATCCCATTTTTGGAGTGGAGGAAACAAAAGCACAGAGAGGTAAAGTGACTTGCTAAAGATCACACAGGGAGGCAGTGTCAGAGGTGGAACTAAAAATCAGGATTACTGCTTCTAAGTCCGGGGTACTTTTGGGGGAAAGCCCCACAGCTCTCCCCAAGCCTATTTAGCTTGATGGAGGGACTAAAGCAAATGTGGCCAATTCCAAAGATCTCCAGGCCATGGGGGGCAGTTGGGGCCAGGGTGTGTCTGGTATTTGACATTTTGGGTAGCCTTCTTCTGTGTTGAGAGGTTGGTGCTGCCTTGCTGGCTCTACTGATCTAGGACCAAAGTAATTTATAAAGCCATTTCTAAAATATGAGCTGTCGCATTTTTTATCATTTGTTTTGTTTTCACTCACCAGCACTGGCAATTTATTCTATTTTCCACATTTAAAAATAATAATCATAAATAAAATACATTTAGAATTTTTAAAATCTATTTATAAGACTGCAGTGGCAGTGCCTGGCACATATTTAGGTGCTCAATAAATATTGGTTGAACGAATGAATGAATGCATGATATTCAACAAGTAGAGAACAACAAAGCTGTGATGAGCTAAAGCTGCTGGACAGTTGGCTGGGCTCACTCAATAGCCAAATGATTAACTCCCATGCTTTTGCCTTGTAGCACGTGCAATGTTAATTTATATTTCAGTAAAATGTCAAATGACTCTAGCTCATAGGCCTTGCAGGGTGTAGGAACTGGGTGAGGAAAGTAAAATCACAAACCCTGGCTCAACCAGCCATAATCCCTGGGACAACAATTGCCACACGCCAGCAGCCACGGCCACACCCACCTGCTACAACCAGCTTCAGGGGGTTGCTGGGCTCTGACCACAGGGTGGGGGACATCTGTATATGAGTGCGACAGATGTAAACCCCTTCGTCCTCAGGTGTCATGTTGTCAATGGAGAATATGGCCATTGTCCCGGTTGGGACTTGGTAATCCACGGGCTCTGCATACCCCTCTTTAAACAGCATGAACACCAAATCCTGCAGCCAGCCATGGCAGAGGATGTTAACATTACATCCAGGAAGAGGGGGAGTCTCAGCTTGGATCCAGAAGATGGGCTTGGGCAGCTGGCCTGGAAAGAAAGAATGCACTGGAATTAGGTAGAGCAAGGATAATGTTGCCTAGGGAGTAGCAGAGAAGAGCTCTACTTTAAATGAGGCTTCCCTGTAAGATTCTTGTTTGCCACCCTTCCTTCTGCCATCTCTGTTCCAGAGTCTGCATCCTCACTGTGCATTGCTTAAAACGGAGTAGGCACTTATTTACTGTGGAATGCATGCATGCATGCATTTGAGGTAAATGAATAAATGAATTATACAAACCCTGCCCTAGAAAGTCAAGCTTTAATCCCAGGAGCTGGAGTTTATTCTTGAATATCTATCTCTGTCTTCTTACCTGGTGCCTCCAACTCTAGAACTTTACTGGGTTTTGACCAGCCTGTCTCCTTCCAGTAGCAGCACCTGTAAAGACCTATATTGGACTCAGTAAGGGCACCTATGGGGAATGAAGCTTGGAAGGTCTTGTACGAAGGGCGGATCCAGGTCATCTGTGTCCTATCCTTCAGCAGCAGGAACTTGCTTGAAATCCGAGAGGGGCTTCGGCACCACAGCGTGATGTTCTCCCAAGGGGCCTGGGGGTAGTTGGACTCTATCCACAGCTCCGGTTGTGGTTCCATCACTGTCATTCCCAAAGATCACAAAGATGTGAGCAGTCTAGCCCTCTCCCTCCCACAGTGTGTCCCATAATGTCCCTTAAAATTAACCCCAATCCAGATTCCTCCTTCTGCCTTCCCCTGGGGACAAGAATATCTGCTCATGTAGGGTGTGGGATGGGAACCCCAGTATATTTGTTCAAGGAATCCAGATGAGTGGGGGAATAAGGTGCAAGTCTAGATTGCTTTCTGTCTAAGATAAAGCTCTTCACTATTTCATGGGAAACCAAGTCCTGAAGTGTTAGGGCTCTGATTCCCAACCAGCCCAATCTGTCTTTGGGATCTCAAGGCAATTATGTCCAGGCTCTTGGAGGCAGGCCAACATCGTGGATCCTTTAGTAAGGAAGGTATCTGAGGGGGCAGGACTCACTTACCTATCGATGTCATACCCAAACTCAGGCCTGCAAAGAGAGATTTGGTAAAGGGGAGCTCCCTCGTAGTCCCCACTCTGCCCTTAAACCTCAATACTTCTCTCTCCCTCCCCAAGGCACCCACTCATAGACATACCTATGACAAGCTAACTTGCCCCTCACCCCTTCTTGTACTCACAAATGCAAAAGAGCAAGACAGTGAATGTCCGCAGCATGGTGTCCCCTTCCCCTGGTCTGACCCAGGTCACAGGGTCCCTGGTGCTCAATGTGCTCTCAGTCTTGAAGGCTTTTTCTCCTCAGCAGGTGGTGGGATCTAAAATCAGAACTGTTTTTACTCAGGGGACTTGTCCTGCTCCTTAAAATTTAGTTTAGATCACTAAACTGCACTTGACAACTCTACATCCCACTCCCTCACAGGCATGCAGAGTATTCCTAGGTCATCTGTTACTTTTTCTCCTTGCCTCTTATCCTCACTTCCCCATCCTCCCACCCAAGGTCTTTGCTGGTATCTAAGACGTCAGATTTGTTAAAACATCTATTTGTCCCTGGGATCTCAGAGGCCCAGAAGGCAGCCTAATACAAGCCTGCTGAAGGCCCATGAGATGGGGGAGATGGGAGGTGCAGAGAGTCACCTTTTCAGATTCTTTACTCAGATACACACACACACACACACACACACACAGATTCCTCCAACAACCTAGCAAAGGAGGCATTAATACCATCCTCATTTTTCCTATGAGGAAACTGAGGCATAGAGAGGATGTATAATTTGTCCAAAATCAAGAGATATTAAATATTAGAGCCAAAATTCAAATCCATGTTTAACTCCAAGCTTTATGATCTAAAACTGCTATTTAACTCCTCTGGCCTCCCTCCTCAGCCTCCCTCACCCCTCCCATCTCATCCCATGGAGACCTTCCCTTCTAGGGAATGCTTCAGATCCAATATTACTCTCATTCTTATTGCTTACCCCTAAAAGGTCAATACCCCCATCTCAAGCAGGTGTTGGGGAATCAAGCTGCTTGAGCTAATTAATATAAGGTGTAAATGATTCATTGTCTGCCTGTAATGTCTACGCAGTTTGGTTCATTGCCCCTAAGGAAAATGGAATTGTTTGAATTTCAGGGAATATGACAAAGATACTTGAGCTCAGGGAGGCCTTCTGTTTCTCCCAGGAGTCACTTTTGACCACAGACCCTGAATATACATAAGGTACACCCCTGAGCCTCCGTGCCTCTCCCCTCTCCCACCAGAGTAACCTTTCACCAAGGGAACGTGTGTTCCCACTGCACAATCTCGAGCTAATTCTCCTCCACCAACTCTCTATTCAGAGTCTGAGGTCCTGGCCGACCCCAGCTGCTTAATCTTAGCTCAGTAGAGTAGCGTAGAGGCAGCTGCCAGAACAGAGAAAGGGACTGAGTTTACATTTCTAGACTGATCCTAAGACCTCAGCCTCTAAGTTGCTCCAGTGCTAGCACTGGGCAGGATGGAGGAGCAGAAAAAGGGGAAGATGCATTTTGAAAACATTTGGGCTGTAGGGACCAAGTGGACAGTGAGAGATTCAAAGAGGCACAGCTTCATTTTTCATTTCTCACTTTGCATTGAAGGATGCTCAATTTATCCTCTCTGAACTTTTCTTATCTGTAAAGTGGGGGAATAATATCTACCTAACATTATTGTTGTGTTGGATTAGAGATAACATATGTACAGTGCCAGGCACACAGTGAAAATTTCATTTTAAAAAGGTGCTTATTTTTTCTTCTTTCTGAAGGGGACCTCAAACTGGTGTAGGACTCTAAAGATGCTCTTTTCATCTCAGCTCCTACAGCCCCTTATCCCCACTCCTCTCAGGGCCAGGCCAAGGCTTGGATGCCACCCTGTTGCTTTGTTCCCCTGGGCTTCAGGCCAGGATTTATTGGGGGAAGCAAGGTTTCACTGCCAAGGGAAAGGTTCCACCTGGGATTCTACCAAGGAAATGCCATCTGAGGTTCCAGCCTTGCCACTTGGACCCCCAAACAACCGTCTTTGCCTCCCAGGGGCTTGAGTGGAATCAGGGAAGCTGGGCTGCTCAGCATGGCTGACCCCTCCTCAATCACTAAGGAAACTGTACCATTTATATTCAGCCAAAATGATGAATCTTATACCCCAGGAACATGAGAACAGCCTCAAGCTGCAGGTTAATTCACCACATCGTTTTTTGGCCTTTCACCCCATCCTAACTCCCACCCTCAACTTTAGCTATCTAGCCATTTTACCCTCCCCTTCTACTCCACCCCAAGCACTTTCCCCACCCTTAAGCAGCGCCGCAGTGCTTTTGAGGGTGACATACCCGAAATGTCTAATGGCTCGCCCCCTGCATAGCTTTGAGGGCTCCAGGAATCAAAGGGGTTAGGCTCGGCGGGGTGCCGGGTACATGCTCCGCAGAGGGCTTGGAGGGAAGACTGAGACGGAAAAGGGAAGCTATCTACAGTTCCCAGAGATTCTCAGCGAGGGAGGTCTGGGATCCGGAGAGGAAAGGAAAAAGGCAGAGATGAGGAGGGTAGGGGGACAGACTGAGGAGCAGTTTGATTTACAGCAATTAATTACAGCAGAAAGACCCTTTCGGGGTTTTTTTTAGGATCTGGTGGCCGGTATTTAATCTTCAGCCACTGAACTATGCGCTCATTTGCAGGTACTTACGGTAGTTGAAGGCCCGCTCCGCCGTTGGAGATTCTCCAGTGGGCTCCTCCAGATGCAGCAAACTGCCCGGCATGAGAAGAGCTGTCTAAGGACGGCCTCTCCGGGTCTGAGTCCCGCCTCCCGCTCTCCCCCTCCTGCCTGTCGGCCCGCCCCAAGCTCCTCCCTTCCCTCCGCCGGGCTCTGGGAGCCCACCTACACCAACTCTGCCTGGCACCAGCAGTGCGCTGACGACCGGGATTTCTACGCCCCTCCCAGCTCCCCGCGTCTCTCCCGGTTCCCTGCAGAGGTGGCTGGAGCCAAATTCAGGCCCCTGCCCCCTCGCCGGTCGCTCAGAGTTTCATTGGGTCACCATATTCTGGAGGGGAGAAGGCCAGCTCTTAAGACAGCCGAAGCTGTAGATCCTCCTCCTCTCCAGCTCCCCAATGCCTTTAAAGGGATGTCAGATCTTCCTCTGCCTATTTAACGCCTCATTTATGTGTAAACTTCACCATCATCACGGTTTAAATGCCTACTATGTGCCCCTGGGCCCTGGGGCAGCTATTATTTCTAATTTTCATAGCAATTCTACTAGGTAAGTGTTACTTCCCTCAGTTTTACAGATGAGGAAACTGAAGCTCAGAGAGGGTTAAGTAACTTGGACAGCGGTCAAAGACCAGCTAAAGCCCAAGCTTCAGAGACATACAAATTTAAATTTGACTCCAGGTTCTACATTCAACAGCTGTGTGATCTCAAGCAAGTGAGTTAAACTCTCTGAGTCCTGGCTTCCCTGTCTATAAAATAAAGAAAACAGCAGAAACTATTTCACAGGGCTGCAATGGGGTAATGCAGGTAAAACTCACAGCTACAGCAGGCCTGGTACATAGTAGGTGCTCAATAAATGGTAGCTACTGTCACTGCTACTGCCATTATTACTACTAGTAGTATTAATCTATAAAGCCTTCCCCAGCTGCCTTAGGGTAACATCATTTTGATAATATAGAGCAACTTTCACAAATGTTGACCATGAAAGGCTTTAAAATGAAAATGTATAGATAAGACACTTATCAAAGCTCTTGACATATAATATATAATGGTATTAAAGTAAGGCATACAATGGACTCATAGACCAACTGATAAGAAATATCAATATCACAGACCAATCGGCTAAGAAATAGTCAAATATTTCTTTATGCACATTTTTTACCTTCATAAAAGAGTACAAATTATATAATGAAAAACACTTTAAGAATATATTACGTGAAAATAAAGTAACAGCTCTTTTGATGGGGAAATTGAATATCATATCTTCATGCATCAGGTGCTATCAATTGTAGCTTCCTGGCATCCTCAACTCCCACACACCGTTATAAACAGCATATTATTGTATGAAAACAGAATAGTCGTGTAAATATAAATATATGTTTCTGAGCAAGTTATTTAACCTCACCAAGCCTCAGTTTTCTTATTTGTAAAATGGGGATAATAAGTGCACTTACTACCTTGCAGGGTTTGGGGTAGAATTGAATGAAAACCCTCCTGAAAACCACTACGTAGTGCCTGGGACACAGCAAGCAGCCACTGATTCAACACATCTCGTAAGTACTTTCTTTGTGGCAGGCATTTTCTGGATGCTGACGATTCAGAGAGGATAACAGTTTCTCCTCCTAAGGAGTCTGTAGTTAAGGATAAATCATGATAGAAAACAAGTAGGAGGAAGCTAGAGGAGGGAGAGCCTTGGGAGTCGAAGAGGATTGCAATAGAAAAGACCAGCAAGTAAGGCATGACAGTATGTGTTCAGAGAACTGCAAGCAGTTTGCTGTTACTGCGTGCCTAAACTAGGGCAGTGGTGGCAGAGAAGGAGTACAGAGCAAGGGTCCCCAAAACGTTGAGGAGGCAAAAATGGACAAACTTGTTGGTTGATTTGAACACAGCTGTGATAGTTATTATCTGCCAGAGTAAAAACATCCATGCCAATTTTCAAAACATTTATAGTGTATAGAAATCACTACAATAGTACCATACACCAAGTGCTTTATAAATCTTAGCTCATTTTATTCCCATAGCAACACTGTGGAATAGTTATCATTATCAACACCATTTTACAGATGAAGAAACTGAAACACAGAGTCATTAAGCACATTGCCCAAGGCCAACGCAGCCAGCAACTGGCAGAGCTAGGATTCAAATTCAGACAGTCTGTATAAAGAGTGCCATGTTCTTAACCATCACTCTATGCTGCCTCTGCATTGGATTGTAGAGCTGATAAACTAAATTATAAAAAAAGTGAAAGTATTTCATACAATAGAAAAACACCAATCAAATGCACTGTTAATAATGTGTAAAAAAGAAATGATAGCATTTCCTGACTCTCCATGTCCTTGGGCTGAATTAAACTCTTGCTCTTGAACCAGTAGCCTGAATCTAAAGCCCAGAATCCCCACTATCTGGCCACGGAAGCTTGAGAAGGTCTTGGGGCTGTGTGGGTGAGAATCCCACTCGCTCTCACCTTTTACTCAGGGGCATTATGGAGTCTTGAAGGGATTTATTATTTAGGCTTCATAGAAGCCCCTCATTCAAACTATGGCTGGTAATTGAGATGCCACAATCTCCATCTCAAGGCTACCTGTGTGGGTTTTGAATCTTGCAGCCTGCCGAAAGAGAAACTCTCTGGCCAACCTCCCTGGAGAAAACTTGAGTGATCCAATATTATAAATATGGGGGTAGAGGCCAATAGGGACTGGGGCTGGGACTAAGCTGAGATGGAGTTCTTGACATTGACTCTGCTGGTCTTCTCCCATTGGGAATCTAGCAGGCCTGTGGCTCTGTGACTCTGAATCTTTCACACACACACACACACACACTCCAAGAAGCCTGGGTTTCTCTCTTGGCTTATTACTCTAGGGCTAGCTAATGTTAAAACAACTCTTCTTCCAGGGAATATTTTGAGAATGACCAATCTTGTTCCTAATGACCAGGACCTCTCTTACTCTCTACATTCCCTTGAACTGGTGGTGTTACCAGAAAATATTCCTGAACCGTACCCCTTCTCACTTTCAACCTTGAACACAGAGGATAAAAGAGGATTCCTCCTGTAAAAGCTTTAGAGTCACCTTTTAGGGATTATGAGACAACTGTTAACCACTAGATTCTATTGAGTATACACTATATATGCTGAGGCAAGGAGTATGCTAGAGTGTAGAGGTGGGACTAAAGTGGTTTGTTAGAGCTTCTGAGCTCTAGAGACTTTCAACCTAGAGAGAAGAAAAGAGCAACTATTTTAATGCAAAGCTGTATTGAGGATCAGAGGAGAGCTTAGAAGAGCTTCAGGAAAGTGGATCTCAAAGGGAAGAAGTGGGGAACCAAGGGCCACGGGGTGATCTGGGGAGCCTTTCCCCATAATCGAGTCCACTGTAGGATGATGAGATTTTTTATAACCTTATTCTGTCTTAGAGCAGCCCAAATAAGAAAAGCACAGGGCAAAGCTGGTCTCTTCCCAGCAGTATGCTAAAGCCAGCTAACCCTGGCTCAGATCTGTGTATCTTATCTTAACTCAGCATTCAGTGACATAACAGTGGGAGCTTGAAACTAGCCACAGTCAGAGAATTTTCACCGCTGAAGAAGCAAATGCTACAAATCAGGTCCCTCCTCTCCACCTCAAAGCTGTTTTTAAACATTTACTAGCAAACCACTTTCTTCTAGTTTTATATTTTAAGGCAGTGGTTTTTACTGGGAAACAGGAACTTTTCTAAACTACCCAAGGATCCTGATAAGTTTCATACACTCTCAAGAGAGTTAGGAGCATTGTGTTCCATTCCCTCTCCCCTCACCTCACTGATGTGGGAAGCCACCTGAGGACTGTGGCAGATCTCTGGACTGTTTGGTGCATTCAAAGTTTGATCATGTGTTTTAGCATCTCACCCCACTTCCAGCCACTCCCAGCCCCTATCCTTTTCTGCAATGGAGAGGGATGAGAAATTCAGCTGGGACTAGGCAAGTGGTGTGCTGGGAGAGTGAAGAGGTCCAACCAGACAGGTTAGGTTCCAACTGCAAGATCTGATGGGGGCGTTAAGCTTTGGAGGTGGGGAGTGTGAAGCTGGAAAGGGAAGTTGGGGCCAACCCATAGAGCTTGGGTTTCAAACTTGTCCTTTGTCAAGCACTTCAGTTATTAAGGGCAAAGTTTGGGGCACTAAGTCACTTCCAGAAGCTATAACTGAGAATACCTTCAAGACTGTGCAGTAAGCTTCCTAGAATAAATCAAACGAAAGTGATGAACCAGACCAAAAACTTATTTAATCAAAACACTCGTGGTGGGCCCTAAGGCATTAGATAGAGGCCTGTGTAATCAGGCTTCTGGGTGCCTGCAACAAAGCAAACCAACAGTTGTGAGTACCTAGGTGAATTTAACTTAAGGTTATGAGTAGAGAGAGAAAACGAAGGGTTTTTGGTTTTTTGTTTGTTTGTTTGTTTGTTTTGGTATTTCAATCTAGCAGGGCCATAGGGTTCTATTTGGCCCATGAACCATTTGCCACAAAAGTAAACTACTGGTTCACTGTCCCCAAATAACAATCATCCTGGCATCACAAGATGCTTTGTGTTTGTATGAGGAATAGTGTGTATCGTGAGTCCATGGTGGGGAAGAAGGTTCAGAGACAGACCTCTAAAATGCAGGAGGGCTCCAAGGGAAGGCTGTAGAGTAGTGTTTCAGTATGCCCTTTTCCTGTGTTGGATGAATTTGGTGGCTCCAGAAGGAAAGCAGGTAGGCTCAGCCTCAATGCCCAGGGCAGGCAGGCAGGGGAGGTTCTAGAAGAGGTTTAGGTCTGATCCAGGCAGGATGCTTTGATGCACCAGTGTCAGGAAAGCCTTTTTCTGTTTCAGAGTCTGACTTGCTTCCAATTTGTCCGAATTGTAGTCACTTTCATGGCGAGGGTGGGGTTGCCACTCAAGAATGCACAACTGGGATCTTTTTAATATTTGTTTACTTTTAATCACTTGTCCAAAGGAAACTATGGAAGTCAACTATTGGGTTTTTTTTTCTTCCCACTTATTGTATGATTAACCAATTATATAATTAAAATTAAATAAACATCTAAGTTGCAAGATGAACATAAAATAGCAATTCAAAAACACATCATTGCGATATTACCCACTATTTGCAATCTGTTTCTAAAAATGTCAATTTACAGGCATTCATTTCAACATACATGTGTCTCTTCAAGTTCTACTTCTTTTGTCCTGTAGGATATGGTCAAATTTTCTAAAGATCCATATGCTCTTGACAGAGGATGGGGAAAGACTTTTCTCTAAACAAGTTTGTTAATTTTATATAGTTGATTGCTTTCAGATTGACAATACAAATTATTATTTTTTTATTTAGTCTATCATATTTCGATGTCTCCCTATCCCTCCCGCCCCTAATTATTATTTTTTTGTATTCACTTCCTCCTTCCCATTTATCCCTCTTTCATCCCTTTCCATTTTACTTTTTCGTACTTTTCTTATCCTCTCTTCTCGTGCAGTGTGTATGCATGTGTGTATATGTGTGTGTGCATGTCTGTGGATAGAGATAGATACACACACATAATACCAATAACAACTTGGTGCAACATTACATTTTTACCTCCTTTTCCACTGATCACCTTGGCAAAAATGCAATTAATTGCAAAAACAATACATTCTATTAAGAAACTTGGCTTTGCAAGTGAATTTAGTCACTTATCTCTGGGAGCATCTTCTCCCTGGGCTGTACCTCTTTTCAGTAAAGCCAATAGTTTTGGAGTTTTACTGACAAATGCCTTAAAGTCATCTTGACTGTCCAAGATTTTTCTCTCACCTTAAAACAGGAAAGGTAGCTTGGCTTGATGGTTCACAAGGGGTTTCAGACCCAGGAACTTCACCTGTTAGTAGATTTTGCTCCAACTTGGTCTGTCTTCTACCACTGCCAATGCACAGTCAGGTGTCAGTCTTAGCTTTATTTTGTTGAAGTATCACTTTTTTGGAGCAGCTTGTGGGACAATTTATTTTTCTTTCAAGTTTAAGAACTATACAATTATGAGCCTTGAACTTTTAGTTTGAGAGGTATATTTGATTGGGGACCTGTAACTTCTCTCTGTGTTTAAGTTGGGATCTAAGTTTGGCCCTGAATTTCTTTTTTCAATAATGTCCTTAATAATGGTTTCAAGGCTAACTTCATTTTCTGCACCTTCAGGGATGCCAGATACACAAATATCATACAACCTTCATGTGTTTTCAACATCCATCACCTTTTCTGGCACCATGTTTGCTTAATTTTTATCTTTTGAGATTGAAGCTCAATTTGACCCTCATTTGTACCAATTCTCTCTTCCATGATATTTATTCAACAATTTTCGTCTCTCCGGGTTTCTTTCAATTCCTCAAACTCAGTGCCCCACAGTCTTTGCTGAACTTTTCCTGGGTGCTTTTAAAAATGTTCACATGGTCCCGCATCAACTCCCTTACACTGTCCCTTTCTCTGGGTTCTGCCTGCTGCTCCTCCAGGCCAACCAAATCTCTTAAATTCTCTGAGGTCTCTGGTCCCTCCTTGGCATCAAAGGACTTCTTGCTTGCTGCTGAGCTTGTTTTCATCATGGTCCTCATTCTCTTTTAAGATAAGGTAGTTTTTGTTTTCTTTTAGTCCTGCTGTTATAGCTGAGGCTTCTGTTGGCTTAGAGGTGTTTTCGAAGCTCAAAGCTGGGCAATTTGGTTCTGAACACAGCTGCTCTCTCTTTCCTCTCCCGGAGAAGTTCAGGAGCTGGGGTCTTTTCATTGAAATGTAAAACCTATTTTAAGCTGAAATCCTCAGAAACAATATAGGAAATTGAGGTATAATCAACTGATGTTCTCTCATATAATAGCACTGGAAGTAAGAGCTTCATAACCCTACAGATAAGATAAAGAAATACATAAGTGCATAAATAAAAAATAAACACACACATATATAAATATCTAAGTACATTAAATACCTGAATATATAAATGTACAAACATACACAAAGTAATATAAATAAACACACAAATACATAAACATGCAAATAGATATGTATGTAAAATGAGCCTCATAGGTTCAGAATATTTAGCTTCTGCCTGGCTAAGAGTACACAGAATATGTTTCTGATTAGGCCACTAGACACAGTAGAATTATAAAGAAAGAATAAGAGGAGTGCACCTACATGTTTCAGTGTTTGTGGAAAGGGATTTTGACTTTGTGTCTGGGGGCTTGAATTTCAGTCCTGGCAGGGCCACTTACTAGCTGTGTAATAGTGTGACATTTGGCAAGCTACTGAAAGTTATTTGAGTCTCCATTTCCTCATCATTCAAATGAGTATTTGCTAACTCTGAGCTAAATTTGAATATAGAACTCTCTGTTTGCCTCATCCTAATCATTAATTTTTAAAATATACTTTTTTACAGTGGGAACTGGGATTTAGATTTCTGGGGGTTGAGACAGGACAGGATGGGGAGGGGGAAAACTGAATAGGTCTCAAATGGATACCCTCTCAGGTCCCACAGCATGATCTGTTGTTTTGAATAATGAAAAAATAAGTATTCAGCTTGATTATATGCAAAGTATTATAGAAAGATGAGAAAATAAACTGCCTTCAAGATTATGATCTAGTTTGAGACAGGAGATATCTCCATGTCCACAGATAAGGATAATATAATGCAGAACACGATAAACTTTGAAAGGTAACGTGAAACAAAGTATATGGGAGCATAGAAGAGAAAGTATCCAATTCTGATTGGTAGCACTTAGAAGTTCTTCATTCAAGTCCCCCAGACTCAAGCATCCCTATCGTTGGGCCTCATGAGGGCACCTATGAGGCTTCCTGCTCTAAAGCATCTGTTTCACTTACCTGATATTCTCCCTGGCATTCTACCATATGGTTCACTTCTTTGGGAATACAGGGCAAAGGATCGCAAAGTATGGTGGTGTATGGTGTATGGAGATAGTGACTGAAAATGAGGCTGGAGACCAGGACAGGAGCCAGATCATTAAGGACCATGTGTGCCCTAAAGCACTTTTTAGTAAAATTTCACATTTGTGCCAAATTGAAAGGCCAAGTCACGATCTTGGTCCAAACGGAGGCCTTCTAACCAAGCAGAAAATGACCTTCTCTAGCTCCTAATTCTCTCCCTGATGATAGTTATGTGATCCTGGGCACAGATCCTCAGGGACAGGGCTCAGAGGCCACTTTCTGAGCTGACAGTCCACCTGTTCTTCTAATTCAGTCTCCTAGTAGTTTAGGTTTCTGTTTCAAAAGAAAACAAAAACTGGCGATAAGGCAGTTTACAATTAGAATCACATATATTAAACACCCATGTATGAAAATGTTGGCCCTTTTCAGAGGTCTGATAATTTTAAAATCAGGGTCTGTCTTAGACTACAATGATCCAAGCATATAACTTCTGATGGGGTTTGTAGGAGGACAATTTAGTGGAGGAGATGGTGTGTTGGGAAAAGGAAATCAAAATTAGGTCTGGTAAATTCAAATGCAAAAGGTTATTTCATCTGAATTATCATCTGAATTCTCAGAAATACTGAAAATTGTTATGAGAAATTAGTATAAATACCTAATGAGATTTGCCTAACAAAATTAGAACAGGTGCTTGGTACCTCCGCATTCAAAACAACTAAAAAGTAATCTTTAGTGCTTAGAGTGCTTAGGTACTGTGAGATCTTAGGCAAATGGCATTTATGCATTCTTACATTTATTCAAAAATGTTAATTGCCCACATTCTTTGCTTTTGAGCTCTGGGGATACATCAGTAAACAAAACAATAAAACCCTACAGATTCATCAGTAAATATTTGTACTAAGTATCTGGGTAAATACATTTTCTAATGCTTGAATATAAGGAGATATTTTCATAACTCTACTGTTACTAAAGATACGGAACTGACTTTTGCTGCAAACTATGGCAACTGAATTTTTGGATATCATTTAGTAGTGTCTGGGAATGGTTGGGGTGTGGATGACTCTGAAGAGATTTTTGGGTGGCCCTATCTAATTTTCTTTCCCTGAAGCCCTTTATTCAGATTTAAGTGAGCAAGTGATACAGGAATGGTAGGAGTGTAGAAGAAGGCTTATGGAAAGTGCTCTACATGTTTAAAAGGGGATAGAGGAAAAGGTTTGGCCACTTGTCATTAAAGATCATTTTCGTTAACTATATGACCTTTACTTACAGATTTCTTCTTAGTATTTTTAACAAGATCTTTAAAAACCTAGGATGGCATAGTCTAGTGGGGAAACTTCAGTGTCAAGGAAATCTACACTACAATTGTCGTTAGGCCCCATGATGTTAAAAATACATATTAACTAATGGAAATAGTGCTGGACACTAATTAAAGTATCCAAATGACTTGTCATTATTAATAACCCTGGATTTCAACGAGGAGCACTTGCTGTGGAAGTTCTGTGACTATCCTGGGCACAGCATGACAATATTTTAAAAATATGTACACCATGAAAGAATCCCACTTGAAATAGCTATAAGATGGCGCCAAAAAGTTACCAAGTAGAACTGAGCACAGACTCAAAATGAAGTCGAAATTTATTCTCATGACTTCAATCTAAACTAAAAAGTAGTTCAAATTTTATACTTTTTGAAAAATATATGACTAGCTTAATAACACATGCTTTCTTGAATTTCAGATGATTAACTCCAGCACTCATTCATTTCACCAACCTTTATTGAATGCCCATTATAAAAAGGAGCCATCAAATATTTGGTGGAATAAGATGGGTAAAGAATGGAAGGAAGGAAGGACAAAGGAGTACAACACACTCCATGTGTACATTGGCAGCTAAAAGATTAGTAAGATATATTCACTGCCTTTCTAATAATTAAAAGTCTAGAAGTTGAGAAAAAAACATGTAAACAAATAAAAGAACAATATTGTAAAATCTCTTAAGAAAAGTGGAGAAAATAGTGGTCATGGAAGTTTAGGAAAGAGCAATATTCTTCTTACCTGGGGGGATGAGTGAAAGCCTATGGATAAGATCACATATGAACTGAACTCTTAAGTACGGTTGGATTAATCTGGCAGCTGTAAATACTACATGGTCAGTTCCCCAAGAGTAGAAACAATGACTTATTTATCTATGTAGCTCCTGTGCCTAATTCAGAAATAATGCTAATAATAGCTACTATTTATTGAACTCTTACTATTTGCCAGGCACCGTGTTGAGCATTTTACAAACATTGTCACATTTACCTCCACAACACTCCTGAGCAGTGCTTATATTCTAACAACAGTAACAGCAGAAGCAGCAGCAGAGAGAGCAACATTTCTTGAATGTTATCTATAAGCCAGGCACAGATGTAAGAGATTTCTGTAACTATTAGCATCCCTTTCTTACAGATGAGAAAACTGAGGTTCAGGGAGGTTAAGAAATTTGCCCAAGATCACGCAAGTTAGTCTTAGGCAGAGCTGCCATTTGAACCCAGGTCATCTTATAAATATGGGATAAAACCCATATTATCATGGCTTGGTACCTATTACTTATAATAAATAAATGAAAATGGAAAGAGGAAGAAAGAGAGATATTGTGAAGACAGAAACCACTGAATCTGCAAATTGTTTAGAGAAGGAGTAAGAGAGAGAAAGAGAGAGAAACTGTCATGATATTTTCAGTTTAAGCTAAGAAACATAAAGATTTTTCTCCTGTAAAACCGTAAAAGACTAGCTATCATGTACTGGATTTTTAAAAATTATTTTTATGAAGCATTTGAGAAATGTTATGATGTCTTTTTAAATGTATAGAGTAATATCCCATAAAGGTTACCTAGAAAAAACTTCAAAGAAAACACGCAAAATATTCACGGTAGTTATGTACTGGAGAATTATTGGAGATGTTCTTTTCTTCTTCATCCCTGTCTTTTCTGCTGTGACAACAAATAATTTATGATTTATGAAACAAATTTTGAGAAGTTGAGTAACAATTTAGAACATACTTTAAAAATAATCATAATTCTTTGTTGTTAGAAAATATAGCTTTACATATTTAAAAGTGACATGGATATCATATTTTCAACTTACTCTTAAATGGCTCAAATATTAACATATAAAACAAAGAAATATATAATATATATGTATTTATATTTTATATATAGAGAATGTGAGAGGAAGGTATCTGGGAATTTTTTATAATAATCTTGCAACATTTCCCTGAGTCTAAATTTATGTTAAAATTAGGAAAAAAATACACTAGTTTGAATAGGTAAAACAAAAAAGCCAAAAGAATCTCTCTCTCTCTCACTCTCTCTACACACATGCATATATATACACATGCACATACACACAAGTATCTGTATGTATATCTATAGTTTATAGTTCATATCTATAGTTTATAGCTCATATATACACATTACAATTTTAAAATAAAAATGAAAAATTATCACCAGAATCGTACGTTTTTTATTCTTCCTATAGCACTTATTTCTGTTGATTTTCCTTCTTTTGATACCAATGCTGCCAACCTATCCTTCTTAAAGTTGCCAATTGTACCAAAAGAAACTCATTCCTAGTTTGCGCGGTTGGCCATGTTACCTACCTACAATATCATTTCAAGGGTTAGCTTCTGTCCAGCTTTTTATATACCATCTTGAAATTGTCAAGTCTTAATGTAGCTTGACCATTTTTACTGGTCTAACTACCTGTTTAGTTGAATTGACTTGCATATTTGGTTAAATGGACTGTTTTTAGGGGGCTTTTAGAGAGTCAGGTGGAAGGAATGGTTGGACTAATGGAGGAGCAATTAATCCAAATGGTGAGCATTTTATGAAAATACAGATTGCCATGGGAACCAAAGGAAAAAAAAGAAGAAGAAGAAGTATATAGTTACAAAGGGTTTGTGAAATTGCTTTTAGTTCTGCAGTCCAATTTCCATTAGGTCAGATCTGATGACTGTTATTATTTTTATTATAATTCTTTATCTATGTATAGCTCTGTTGATTCTTTTCCCCCAAAGTACTCATGGATCCATTTTGTTCATTTACCTTCACAACAATGCTGCTAAATAGAGCCAGTGCTTATTTTCTTACTGGCTTAGCATACAGCACTTAATTGCAGAAAAACAATCTGTTCAGAGGTAATGGTGCTTTTGGACTGAATGTTAATATGTCATATATAATATAGCCATTATAATTGGTAATGAACATAACAGCTTTATGATACCTTTGACAGATGTTATTGAATAGTATTCTTAGTAGCTATAAAGAACTAGACATATACTGAAGAGAACTGGAAACACACTAATTATGTATCCTAGACTGAGAAAAGTTTTCTTTGAATTTGTCTTCCCTCAGAATTTAGGGAGAGAAATAAAAGCTAACAACAATCTAAATTTTCCCTTACGAAATCACCATTTTGTGATTTTATGAACCCATCACCTTATAATTTGATGTCATCTGGAAATCATTCAAATGGGAAACATCAACAGAGAAGTTTTTCTAAGACTCATGCTTACCACAGGGTAATAAAGTTAGATTGAGTCCTTTCAATGTAATTTTAGTTTTAGCTCCAAATAATTTGTATCTTTTCCAAGGTTAAAAACACAGAAAGTACACATAAACATTAAGTAAGTTCTAAAAATTTCCTGAAATACATTAGTGACCCCCTTTATATAACAAAAGCCTTGTTTGTTTGTGATCCTCTCAACATTAAACTAGATAAGTAGATGCAAAAATGAAGGGTATTTGATTTGTGATGCTGTCCATTGCCCAGCAACGACAGACTATGGTTGTTTTTGCAACACTGCACCATTTTAGGAGGCTGGGGACAATATGCTGCTTTTTTTTCCCACTTGAGACTGAAACAGACAACAAAATGGAGAATTTAAATGTATTATTTGTCAACAGGCTAATTTAAGGACATTTACATTTTAAAGATGAATTATGAAAATCTAAATGTCTTTGAATGCTTAATTATCTGTGCCTTCATTCTGAAAAAATTAATTTTCAGAATGAAAACAAAATAGGACATTTACATGGCTATAAAATTGATGAGAGTTATTTTAAAAAACCTCTGAAATAAGCTTAATAATACATCCAAATAATTTTTCAATGTTCACAAATATGGAACATAAATGTAAAATCCTGCATTTGGGTCCAAAAACAACCAGATGCACAAGCAGAGGATGAGATGTGGCTAAGTAGCAACACGCGTAAAAAAGATTTAGGGGTTTTCAGGGACTGTAAGCTCAATATTATTCAGTTGTGTGTTGGGCCTGCACAGAAAACTAAATCCATCTTCATCTGCATTAATAGAAAGATAGAGTTGGAAACAAGGGAGTGACAATGCAGCCCTGCTCTGTGCTCGGCAGACCTGTACTTGAAGTATTCAATGAAAATAACAGGATGGCGGAGCACGTGGGTAGCAGCCACAAGCTACACTGCATCTGGAAGGGAGAGAGCAGGTTACTGAAGAGTCTGGAAACCATGTGGTGAGGGGCTGCCGAGAAATGAAAATTCTTGAGGAGGAAAGGGAGGCAGAAGTTGTCTCTGAATGCTTCCTCTCCTTTGTCTCCTCCTTCCACCCTTTTTGTCTCTCCCTTGCCCTTTCTTTCTATCTTCCTCCGTAAAGCTATTTACCAAGATAGTGATGTTCCAACTTGGCTCTTTAACACTGTATTACATTACTTCCATGCATACCCTAAATGCCACACTTCCCTGCAGCTCCTTTTCGTTTCTCCCTGGTTCTTGTGCCTCCTCACTCATATCCAGCAGGGCTGAACCACAGTGAGCCCCCTCCCCCCTCCACCTTTCTTTTTTCAAGAGGACTTCATGTCCCTGGGAAAGGAAACAGAATATGAATTAACTAGCAGAGACCCTTAAGCCAAGGTCATGTAAAAAATGGCCTAGGTACAAAAGGAGCAATTCTAATAAAGCTGTAAGATGAATTTCTTTAGTCCCCCTAATGTTCATTGGCATTAGACATGGGCATTTGAGTGCAGCTCCTCATGGGTGGGCTCAAAGTGCACCTGTAACACTAATCTAGGATGCTTAAATATCAGGTTCCCATTTAACAAGGAAAATAAAAGGGGGAGTTTGTTAATACAAAAGTTTGAACATAAAACATCACCGCCTGAATGATTAAACCTACTTCAGAGGGCTGAAATCCTAATGACTCCAATTTGTCAAAACATAGGAGTTTTAATGGGGGGCAGGAAGGGTTGGCAGTGGTATGCAGTGTAGGAATCAACAACTGCGTACTTAAAGCAAAACATAAAAGCTATATCCTGCTGAAATTCTCAGAATCACTATAGGAAATTAGGTGTAATTGACTGATGTGCTCTCCAGTAATAGCAATGGGACTGAGTGCTTAGTATCCTCACAGTTAAGACAAGTAAATAAAAAGAGTTGGCAGTGTATAAAATGTTTATGGTGTGCAACAGTTCATGTAAATTGGCTACTTCATTGATTTAAAAATTTTGTAAATATAAATTTCTATGCTAGAAGATGACAGATGGAAGGAAAGAGAAAACCAAAGAAAAAATAGAAAGGTGGAGGTAAAAGGTAAGGAAAGATGGAAAATAAAGAAAGGGGTGGAAAGGGGAAAAAATGAAAGAAGAGGAGAAAAGAGGTGCAGAATTATAGTAAAAATAAATTTAAAGGGGAAAATAAGAGGGAGAGGGAGAAGACAGGAATATTTGAGTGACTACAATGTATCTGTATTCATAAAAATCTTCAGAGAAGTGAGAAATTACAGGTATTTTTTTCAACTTGTGATCACCAATTAACAATGTCCGTATAATAGTGCTGATGAGTTAGACTGGGTGGAGGGGGAAAGGAGTGTGAGTTCTGATTGGTTCTTGGTCCAATAGTCTCTTCCAGGACCCATTCATCTCTTGCCATGTACCTTTGCTCTGAATTGAGAGGCTAGGCAAGCACACTACGACTGCTACTTGAATGTTCACAGCAACTTTATTCATAACAGTCCCAAACTGGAAACATCCCAAATGCCCATCAACTGGTGAATGTATAAATTGTGCTACATTCAAACTGCAGAATACTATTCAGCACAAAAGGGGAAAACTACTAATACATTTAACAATGTTGATGAATCACAAATATTATGCTAACTGAAAGAAGCCAGACTCAAAGGTTATATTGTATGATTCCATTTATATGACATTCTAGAAAAGACAAATATAAGTATGCATAACAGATCGATGACTGCCATGGGTCAGGGTTAGGAGCACAGGATTTATGTAAAGGTAAATGAGGAAACTTTTGGAGGGGAAGGAAGTATTCTTTATCTTGAAAATGGTGGTGGTTACATGCCTATGTGTGTTTGTCACAACTTATAGATATGTATGCTTGCAATTGGTGAATTGTAAATTATATCTTTATAATGCTGATAAAAACAAATAGTCAAACAAAAAATTTGTCCAAAGTCAACCTACTGCTAGTGGTGCTGCCCTTACTTCTTTCCTCCTCATACTCTAGGCAGAGCAGTATGTAGAAAGAAAATATCTGAGGGCCTAAACTGGAGATTTAAAGATGTTTGTACACAGAATTCCTCATTGCCTTATTAATCAAATCGAAGTTCCTCACTCTGGCATTCAAGGTCTTCCATAAGCTGCCCCAATCTGCCTCTCCAACTTAGACTGTCAACATTCCTGTTAACATCCTCTTGACTACTATCTAGTGGTTGTGCACACTTCATGTATATGCCCGTCCTGTCTACTCCCCTAGCATATACATACTCTGCTTATGTCAATCTATTTGCCTTTGTTGTTACTGATTTCCCTCCATTTTCCGGCATGCCTTACACTTACTCATTCCGCAACTATTATTGAGTGCCTACTATGTGCCAAGTAAAATACTAACTGGATATGCATTAACAAGTCTATTTAAACACGTCTGTTAAAGTCTCTGCCTTCACAAAACTCACAGGCAAATTAGGGGATTAGAATATAGTGTGAAAAGGGCCACATAATAGGAGAAAATATGGGATATTAGTACCATGGAGAAAAGGAACCAGACTGAGAAATGGAAAAAGAATGATCAAAAATGATTTCTCAAAGGAAATTATATCTAAATGGAGACTTGAAAGATACTTTGGAGTTCTCCAGGCACAAGGAGAAGAGTGCTCTGTGCAGAAAGAGTTAGAATACAGAAAAGTCTAGACGTGAGCAAGAGCATGGGAAATAAATTCAAGATTCAAAATGATTTAAGTATGTCAGGAAAAGGGAGAAAAAACGAGGCAAGAGATGATGCTGGATAGAGAGGCTTGAGCCAGGTTATGAAGGGCTTTCTGCACCATATCAAGGAATGTGGAATTTATCTTTAGGGTACCAACAAAATGTACCAACATTGATGTACCAACAAAAAGGCTTGGACTAGAAGAGTGGTACCCTTATGTTGGATTTGAGACAGATCATTCTATCTACAGTGTGGAGAATGGATAGGACAAGGAGAAGCAGGGAGACCAGTTAGTAGATGTGGCATTTTTCCAAGCATTCTTGGCTACAGTGGTGACAAGTATAATAGAGAATAAATATTTAAGAGATAAAGATAAAATTGGCATTATCTACCCATAGATTTGGTGATTTCGGTGGAGGGAATAGGGTAGCATCAAAGATGACTCTCAAGTCTCTGCTTGGAAAACTTGATGCATAGAGGAGCCAGTCATTGAGATAGGGACATAAGAAAGATAAGCAAATGATAAATACAAATTCAGTCTTGGACATGTCAGCTCCTATTCTGTACTCATGACCATCTTGCTCACATTAGCTTTCCCTATGGAAAATCCTAGAGTTTGGTCCATTCCCTTGGGCCTTTGTGTTTCTATAGACTCCCTAAGGAGAACAGAAATCCTTGAGAGCAGGGGTTCTGTCTGAGACTTCTAACACCTCACAGGCCCTATCCTGTGATAAACATAGAATGAGTTCTCAAAAACACTTGCTAATCAATTGAGTACTGTCATGGGGGCAATAAAATGTGACGCGTAGGTGGGCTTGAGTCATACCCACTACTGAAGATGGTTAGTAATAAAGAATAGCTTCCGTATAAATAACAAACAAATACAGCAGGAAAGACTGAAGCTGTGCTTCAGTTTACCCAATTAGAAAATTGAATTTCACAGGAAATCCATCATAATTACTTAATATTTAAATAAGAACTGTTAATAGATGATTTTGTAGGGAAGATAATCCTCTTGTGATCTTAAGAATCATATCTTTTAAGAATCTTTAAGTTTGAAGAGCTCTGCAAGGCTTTTTAGTCCAACACTCAGTTGATGATAGAATTCCTTCTACATCACTGATGGTGTTTATCTAGTCGGCACTTACATACCATTAATGACAAGGAACTCATTATGCTCCAACTCAACCCATTTCATCTCCAGACAGCTTTGACTAAGTGTTATTCCTTATGCATTACCTAATTATGTCTCCAAAAGTAAAATGCTTCATTTATGTATTATTCGTTACATGTTTAAAAACACAGATTATAACCCTTTTAGTTTTCCATTCTCTAGATCAAGTCTTGCCAGTTTCTTTATATGGTATGGTTTTGCATTTCTTACCCATATTGGTCACTCATCTGTGTGTGTGCAAGTTTGTTTATAATCTTCAAGTATTCTGACACCCAGAGATGAGCAAAGTACTGTATTCCAGGTGTTATCTTGCAAGGACAGAGAACAGCGAGATTATTGCTTCCTTCATTTTGGATAGTCTTCTCCTGTAAATATAATCTAAACAAACTTATTTTTTTATCTATCGCTAATTGTGGACATACACTGAGTAAGTGTTGACTTCAAACTGTCTCTTAGATGCACTGCTGCTAAGCTGTGATCGGTGGGAACCAAGTGAAAACTACAAAGTGCAGTTAAAGTTCCCTCTCTTCCCATTTATTTTATCGCATTTTAAAGTTAGAATTAATAGAGTATATCTCTCTTCACTGAGGCTTATTTGCCTTTTTCTGTTGGATATACAAAGATTGTATATAATAGTGATTCTTATGTCATGTTCATCTTGGAGCTTGCTATGGACTGAAAGTTTGTGTCCCACTAAAATTCATAGCCCCCAATGTGACTATATTTGGAGATAGGACCTTTATTGGGGGTAATTAAGGTTAAATGAGATGAGAAAGACAGGGCCCTGATCCAACAGGACTAGTATCTTTGTAAGAAGATACATTCTCTCCCTCCTGGCAATATAAAGACACAGCAAAAAGGCAGCTGTCTGCAAGCAAGGGAGTCCTCCCCAGAAAATGACCACACCAGCACCTTGATCTCAGATTTCCTTCCTCCAAAACTATGATAAAATAAATTGAAGCCATCCAGTCTGTAGTATTTTGTTATAGCAGCTTGAGCAGACTAATATAGAGCCCCAGCCTATTATAGGACTTGGCATATTACTAGAGCTTAATGGAAGTCCGGCTATTTGAATGAAAGATGGATATTGTCTAAAAATCGCAAAAAAGTAAAAATTACTCATAGTTGTTTCACCTTGGCATCTGCAGTAATATGGGGACCTCTCATTAATCATATGATCATAGTTTGGAATGCAGAAATCACACAGAAACGACCTCACTGATGGCCTTCCTTCACCTTTGAAGGATAATTTCATTGGATATAGAATTCTATGTTGATAGCTTTTTCTTTCAACAATTTAAAGATTTCACTTCAGTCTTTTCATGCTTGCATGGTTTCTGACAAGTTCACTATAAGCCTTACCCTTTTTTCTCTATAGGTAAGGTTCTTTGTTTCCCTCCACTCTGTCTTCACTTAAGATTTTCTCTTGGTATTTGCTTTTTGCAGTCAGAATACAATATACCTAAAAGCGTGTGTGTGTGTTTGTGTGTGTGTTTGCTATTTTATCTTGCTTGGTGTTCTCTGAGCTTCAAAAAATTCTTTTACCCTGTTCTTCCTTTCTGGAATTTTAATCACATGTATATTACCCCTTTTGATATTATCCTATAGTTTTTCATATTTTGTTCTTTTTTCCCTCCCGTTGTCGGAGCCACTGAAAGGATTTTTCCTGATCTTTACTGTGAGAATACTGTGCAGTTCTTGGAGGGAAAGCCTGCAGAAGTGTGGGGCTCCCGCTATAATTTCCTCCCTCAGGAGCTTTGCACTCTCACACTAGGCCACTTTTAACCTCCAGAAATTTTCATAATTACTAATGAATTAAATATTACCACTGCTTCTGGCTTCTGGCAGGTCTTCTACAGTCAAGCAGATCTAGATGTACCTGTCTCTCCAGCTTCTGTGGTGTTAGGTTGCCCTGCCATCTTAATACTCTGAGTCTAAGAAAAGTCGTTAATTTTTCTATTCATTCTCCAGCATTTTCTTGTTGTAAGGATGAGAAGGCAAATTTCAAATTCTTTACATGTTAGAGCTGAAAGCAGAGGTTTCCTGAATTTTATATTAAGAGAAAAACATATTGTTTATGTACTAAAATCTCTGCCCTTTTCAATAATTTTCCTTTCTTCCAGAGTATCTGAGTTTCCAACTGATATTATTTCCATTCTGCCCAAAGAAATTCCCTCAACAGTTTTTATAGTGTAGGTCTGCTGATGACCAATTTTCTTGGTTTCCTTATGTATGGAAATAGTTTTATTTTGCCTTCAATTTTGAGGAATATTTTTACTCAAGGTAGAATTATTGATTGATTGTTTGCTTTTGTATTTTAGTTCTTTAAGATGTTATTCCAGTGACTTCAGGTCTCCATAGCTTTGATTAGAAGCCCAGGGACATTAGAATTGATGTTCATCTGTATGTAATGCATCATTTTTCTCTGGCAGCTTTCAAAATATTTTTTCATAAAAAGCATCCAAATTGGAAATGAAGAAGAAAAACTATCTCTATTCACATACTATATCATCTTATATATAAAATCCTAAAGAGTCCACAAAAAGCTATTAGAGCTAATAAATTCAGCAAATTTGCGGGATGGAAGATCAACACACAAAAATCTGTTATATTTCTATATGCTATTAGTGAACAATATAAAAAGAAATGAAGAAAACAATTCTATTTACAATAACATCAAAATAATAAAATATGTTGACATAAATTTTGTAGAAACTGTCCAATTGATTATAAAAGTTTATATGGAAATGAATGGACCTAGAATATCCAAAGCTATTTAGAAAAAGAACAAAGTTGGAGGACTTACATAACCCAATATCAAAATGTACTATTAAGCCACAGTGATCAAAAGAGTGGGTTATAGGCACAAAGATAAGCAGATAAATAGAAGCAAATTGAGTATTCAGAAACAAATTCTTACATTTACTATTTCAACAAAGATTCCAAGACAATTTGACAAGGAAAAGCATAGCCTTTTCAAAAACTGATCCTGGGACAAATATATATCCAATGCAAACAAAACAAAACAAAACAATACAAAACCAAAAAAACTAAGATACTTACCTCACATCAAATACAGACATTAACTCAAAGTGAATACTAGACCTAAATTTAAAAGCAAAAGCTGTAAAATTTCTAGAAGAAAATGTAAGAGAAAAATATATTTTGAGATTAGGCAAAGATTTCTTCAATACAGCACCAAAGACATGATTCATAATTGCAAGAGATTTTTATAAATTTGTATTTTGTCAAAATTAACATTTGAGCATCAAAAGACGTCATTAAGGAAATGAAAAGACAAATGTGCTGGAGAAAACATTTGCAAATCATTCTTCTACTAAAGCATTTTTATCCAGAATATATGATGAATGATTATAACTCAATAATAAGAATAGAAACACCATAATTAAAGACTTGAATAAAGATTTAAATAGACATTTCACTAAAGAAAATAACTAAATGGCTAATAAGCACATATAAAGATGCTCAATATCATTAATCATTACAGCAATGCAAATTAAAACCATGATAAAATACCAATACACACCCTCTGGAATTTCTATTATCAAAAAGACAAACTATACTAATTGGTGGATGTGGAGAATTGGAACCCTCATGCATTGCTGACAGGAATGCAAAATACCACGCTCACTATGGAAGGCAGTATGGGAGTTTCTGTTAAGTCTAATTAAAATTTATCATGTGATTGAACAATTCCACTCATAGGAACTCATACAAGAGAAATAGAAATATATGTTCAAACAAAGATATATACAGCAATATTCATAGCAACATTTTTCTTATGATCCCAAATTGGATACACTGCAAGTGCCTGTCACCTGGTGAATGGGCAAAAACAATGTAGTTTATCCATACACTGGAATACTTTTTGGCAATTTAAACAATGAGCCACTAGTATATGTTATAACATGGATGAACCTCAATAACATTATGCTAAATGAAAGAAGCAAGACACAGAAGCTACCTATGTATGATTCCATTCATATAAAATATCTAGTAACAACGTAAATTTTACAAACAGAAAGCTGATCGGTGGCTGTCCAGGGCTTTGGGTAAAAGGTAGGATAAACTATAAACAAGGGAACACAAGGGAACTTTTTAGGGTGATGAAAATGCTATAAAACTGGATGGCAGTGATGACATCATAACTCTCTACATCTAATAAAATAACTGTTACACTTACAGTGGGTAAATTTTATGATTTGTAAATTAAATCTTAATAAAACTATGAAAAGAAAGATAGCAAGAGGATGTTATGAATAAATTTATGCCAACAAATTTTACAAATTCCTTCAAAATAAAACTTACCAAAAACTAACTGGTAATGAAACTGATACAATAAATTTGAAAATCCCTAAATCTGTTTAAAAATTGAATTATCAAAAGCCTTTTTATAGAGAAACTCCTGGCTTAGATGGTTTTATTGTGAATCATATCAAAACATTAAAGTATGATATTTATACACTTTCACATAGAGGAAAAAGGGATACATCCAAACTCATTTTATAAGCTAACATAATTCTAATACCAAAACTTGCAAAGACATTACAAAAAAATGAAAAAAATACAGATAAACATCTCTCATGAATATACATACAACATTCGTTAGCAAAATATTAGGAAATCAAACCCAGTAATATATAAAGAGGATATATCATGACAAGAATGGTTTATTCCAAGAATGCAAGAGTCATTTAGCATTCAAAAAACAATCACTTATTCACTACATTGAGAGAACAAAGGAGAAAAAATATAATTTCAGAGATGCAGAAGACATTTGACAAAGTTCAACACCAATGTGTTACAAATAGAAATAGAAGGGAACGTCCTCAATTTAATAAAGGGTATATGTAATGAACCTATATCTAACATCTTGCTCATTGGTGAAATATTGAATATTTTGCTATTAATATTGGGAATAAGGCAAAGATGCTTGCTCTCACAACTACTATTTAACACTATCTTGGAGGTCTTAGACATTGTAATAAAGCAAGATAAAATATATAAGGCTTAAAGATTAGAAAAGAAGATGTAGAACTGTACTTGTAGACGCTATGGTTATTTACATAGAAAATTCTAAGGAATCTACAAAATATATAATAGAACTAATAGGCAAATTTAACAATGTCACAGGACATAAGGTTACTACACACAAAAAATTATATTTTTACAATGAAAGATACCGGACCTTTCCATTTTATATCATACAATTTCAGGCAAATCTGCTATTATCTCAAAATAAAGAGCTTAATTTAAAAATACCATTCCCAACATATCTCATTATGTATATGAAAATATTTCAAAATCTGAAAAAAAATGAAATTTAAAACACTTCTGGTCTCAAGCATTTTGGATAAGGGATACTCAACCTGTATATTCATGTTTAGGTTTTTGTGTGAACTTCATGTTTATCTAGGATAAAGGCCCAAGAATGCAATTGCTGGTTTTATGGTAGTTGCATGTTTGGTTTTATAAGAAATTGCTTGTTTGTCAGGGTTGCTAGGCCCTTTGACATTCCCCCTACCAATGTATGAATGATCAGATTTCTCTGCATTCTCACCAGCAGTTGGTGTTGTCTTCATTTTTCATTCTAACCGTTCTGATAAATGTGCAGGGTATCCAATTGTGATTTTACTTTGCATCTCCCTAATTGTTTATAATATTTAACATCTTCTCAAGTATTTATTTTCCGTCTCTATATCCTCTTTGGTGAAATATCTGTTCACATTTTTTTCACATTTTGTAATTAGATGGATTTTTTACTGTAGTATTTTAAGTTCTTTTTTAAAAATTCTAGTTCCTTATTGTGTGAATATGTGGTTTGCAAATAGTTTCTGTCAGTCTGTAGCTCATTTTTAATCCCCTTAGCAATGACTTTTGCAGAGCAAACTTTAAAATTTTGTTGATGTCCAGTTTATCAATTTTATGGATTATGGATTTGGTGTCAAGTCTAAGAATGATTTGCCTAGCCCTAGATCCTGAAGGGTTTTCCCTATAATTTTTTTCCTAAAAGTTTTATATTTAATGTTTATATCCATGATCCATTTTGAGTTAATTTTTTTTTTTTGAGACAGAGTCTTAATCTCTTGCCTGGGCTAGAGTGCCATGGCGTCAGCCTAGCTCACAGCAACCTCAAACTCCTGAGCTCAAATGATCCTCCTGCCTCAGCTTCCCAGGTAGCTGGGATCACAGGCATGCACCACCATGCTCGGCTAATTTTTTCTATATATTTTTAGTTGGCCAATTAATTTCTTTCTATTTTAAGTAGAGACAGGGTCTCGCTCTTGCTCAGGCTGGTCTCAAACTCCTGAGCTCAAGCAATCCTCCTGCCTCGGCCTCCCAGAGTGCTAGGATTACAGGTGTGAGTCACCATGCCTGGCCTCAGCTAATTTTTGTATGAGGTATGAGATTTAGGTCAAGGTTCATTTTCCTGGCTATGGACATCCACTTGCACCAATACCACTCATTGGAAATACTGTCCTTCCTTTATTAAATTATTTTTGTACCTTTGTCACAAATCAGTTGGCATACTTGCATGGATCTATTTCGGGTTCTCTGTTTTGTTCTATTGACCCATGTTCCTATCTACCTGCAATTTATCAGTGTCACAGGTTACAATATTACTATATAAAAATAAGCTAAGTTTTTATCTAGCAATAAAAAAATTTGGAAAATGAAATTAAAAAGCAATTTATTTACAATTTCTCAAAATAATAAAGTAGTTAGGAATAAATTTAATAAAAACATGCAAGTCCTCTACACTAAAAAGTACAAAAATTCTTAAGAAAAATCAAAGAAGTGCTAAACAAATGGAGTAGATGTATCATATTCATGGTTAAGGAGATTATGTCAAGAAAATTTCTCCCAAATTTGTCTATAGGTTCAACATAATTATAATTAAGACATCAGCATATTTTGTTATAGAAATTGAAATATTGATTATAACATTAATATGAAAATTCAAATGACCTAGAAAACCCAAAGAAATGTTGAAAAAGAAATAGTTGAAAGACATACATCACTTGATACAGGAATTAATATTAAGGTAAGTAATTAAGTAATCAAGATAGTGTGATATTCACCTAAGGAATGACAGATATATCTTTGGAATAGAACAATCCAGAAATAGTATACACAAACTTATATAGTCATGTAATTTTTGACAAAGATGCCAAAGCAATCCATTGGGGAAAGGAAATATTTTTATTTTGTTTTGCCTTGATTTGCTTTTTAACAGATGGTTCTAGCATAACTACATATTCATTGAAAACAATGAATCCCAAATGGCAGCATACACAAAAGTTTCATGTGTAAAAATAACAAATCTCAAACCTTTTGCTATAACATACACAAAAATTAATTATAGATGGATCATAAGCCTCTATGTAAAGGCAAAACTCATAAAGCTATTAGAAGAAAACATGAGAGAACATCATTTACTATGTGTGTAGGCAATGGTTTCTTATACAGGTCACAGAAAGCAATGACAATATAAAATGGATGAGGCAGGTTCCATCAAAATTAAAAACTCCTGCTGAAGACAGCATTAGGAATAGAAAGATCACATGCTGGAAGAAAACATTTGTAAAATATATATCTGACAAAAGACTCTTACTATTCAGGATATAAAAAGACCTTCTACAATTCAATAATGAAAGGATAAAAAATTAAAATGTACAAAAGTCACACAGCCAGTTTGGAAAACGATTTGGAAGTTTCTCACAAAGTTTAACATAGAGTTACCATACAATCTAGCTATCTGGCTCCTTGGTATTTATTTACCCTAGTAAATAGAAAACATGTGCATGTAAAAAGCTGTACATTATGGGTTAAAATGGCCTTATTCATTATTTCCCCAAACTGGAAACAACTTAGGTGTCTTTCGATAGGTAAATGGATAATCGAACTGTAGTTCCATGGAATATTACTGAGCAGTCAAGAGGAAAAATAATTGATTCATAGAACAATATGGATGAATTGTAAATGCATCTTGCCAAGTGAAAGCAGCAAAACTACAAAGGCTACATATTGTATAGAACTGTTTATGTGATATTCTGAAAAGGCAAAGCTACAAGGACAGAAAACGGATCTGTGGTTTCCAGAAGTTGGGGATGGGGATCACACAAGGAAACTTTCAGTGTGATGGGAATATTCTTTATGGTACTATAGCTGTGGATACATGATTATGCATTTGTCAAAACCCATAGGACTGTACACTATGGAGGGTATCTTACTATATGCAGATTTAAAACAATCATCCAGAATGGCTACAGAACCCAGCATGAAATAAAGACTAGGGCAAATGTATCTAACTCTATTAGAAATGTGATATAACTTCATTGAAGTAGGTGGAGAGGAAAGCAGCTGACTTAATAACTTTGAAAAACTAATTTGTCTTGATACTATTTTAAAGGTAAAGACAAAAAAATAACTGTATATAAGCAGTGTACTCTAGTTCTGCAGTCCCCAGACCACAGACTGAGAATGGGTATGGGTCCATGGCCTGTTAGGAACTGGGTAGCACAGCAGGAGGTGAGCGGCAGGCTAGTGAGTGAAGCTTCATCTTTGTTTACTGTCGTATCCCATATCTCCCATCACTGCATAAGCTTAGCCTCCTGTCACATCTGCAGTGACATTAAATTCTCATAGGATCACAAACCCTACTGTAAACTGTACACACGAGGGATCTAGGTTGCTCACTCCTTATGAGAATCTAATGCCTGATGATCTGCGGTGGAGCTGAAGAGGTGATGCTGGTGCCGGGGAGTGGCTGCAAATACAGATTACCATTAGCAGAGATGTTTGACTGCACAATGATTGTAATGTGCTTGAATCATCCCCAAACCATCCTCTCCCCCAACCCCCAGTCTGTGGAAAAATCGTCTTCCATGAAACCTGTTCCTGGTGCCAAAAGGTTGGGGACTCCAGCTCTAGTTGATAAACATATTTCTTACAGGGGTATGGTTTAGCAATTCTGAAACTACATTACACGCATAGTAGGGTTGAAAAAAATAAGCAAATGTGTTACAAATAGGAAGAACCAGTTTTCTCTACCATAGAAAGAAATAACAAATAAGCAATGAGGGTAAATTAGTTTTCTATTTCTGCCATAACAAGTTGCCACAAACTTAGTGGCTTAAAATAATGCAGATTTATTATCTTACAGTTCTGTAGGCTAGAATTCCAACATGGTTCTCAATGAGCTAAAATTAAGGTGTCTGCACACTGTATTCCTTTCTGATGGCTATAAGGGATAATCTGTTTCCTTGCCTTTTCTGGCTTCTAGAGCCCATTCATATTCCTTGTCTCATGGCACCCTTCTTCCATCTTCAAAGCCAGCATTGTTTTATCTCTCTGTGTCTTCCTTGCATAGTCACATCTGCTTCTGACTCCCTCTTTGGCCTCCCTCATCCACCTTTCATGACTCTTATATACACTGGGCTCACCCAGATAACCCAGGATAATCTCCATATTTTATGGCTAGCTGATTAGAAACCTTAATTCCATCTGCAACTTTAGTTCCCTTTTGCCAGGTAAGATAACACATTCATAGACTTCAGGGATTAAGATGTGAACATCTTTTGAGGGCCATTATTCTGCCTACCACAAGAGTAATAATAAAATAAACCCTATAGTGCTGGATTACAGCCAAAGATATCAGTGTAAACTCATATGTATTTTAATGTATAAAGGTAGATACAAAATACAGATATGTGTGTGTGAAAAAAAATATATATATATACACATATATCTCTCTCTCCATAGGATTTTCCAGTTCTTAGGACCTGGAAGTAGTAACACCCCAGGAGCAACAAGAAAAACTAGACCTAGATCTTGGCTTCTAACTACTATTCTCCAATAAAAGTAGTTAGGACTCCTTGGAGAAATAGATGATTCTAGGGCTGGGGCAAGGAATATACAAGACATAGTGTAATGGCATAAAGTGCTTAAAAAACCAAGCGATAACAAAGAAGATAAAACCATGTGAAAAGGATACAGGACCCCAGCTAAAAGAGTACTTACTGGCCAAAGCCAGACAAATTGGAGCAACAAACTCTAGAATGAAAGTATTGTATTTTTAAGCCAAAGAATAAGTGAGTCCCTACTAATATAAATAAATAATTGAATATGTAAACGGAGAAGAAAGGACAGCTCTTCCTTATGGAAGAATTCCAATTAATAATGGTGGAAGAAATGAGGGAAATAGAAAATCACCATCAGAATAGCAAAGAAATAATTAATGTAGGCAAGATCCACTAACGAATGCCAAAATCAGTGGATGAAACTTTAAGGAGAAATGGGATATTTCAATCACCCTCAAATAGTATAAATTTTTGTGGTTGTTTTAAGATATGTTCACAAATTCTTGGGTACTCCTCCTTCTAGGAAGTAGAGTTCAATTCTCCTCCACTTAAATGTATGCTAGACTTAGAGACTTGCTTCTAACAGAGTGTCAACTGTTACTGAGTATGTACTATGTATGTTCTGAGTATTTATGTCATTGTGAGAGTAATGGCACAGCAAAAAAAAAAAATGTTTGGGGGACACATTCAAACCATAGTAGACCCATAAGGTCCTATTTTAAAATATGGCATGGTGGAGAACTGAACATGAACACCCTATTCCAATAACTTTAAATCTAAGACTTGTCTTTATATGTTAATAAAAGACTT
>CAUYRT010070684.1:0-46286 GCA_963574885.1 Lepilemur ruficaudatus
TTTTTTTTTATTTGAGACAGAGTCTCACTCTGCTGCCTGGGCTAGAGTGAGTGCCGTGGCGTCAGCCTAGCTCACAGTAACCTCAAACTCCTGGGCTCAAGTGATCCTACTGCCTCAGCCTCCCGAGTAGCTGGGACTACAAGCATGCGCCACCATGCCTGGCTAATTTTTTATATATATTTTTAGTTGGCCAATTCATTTCTTTCTATTTATAGTAGAGACGAGGTCTCGCTCTTGCTCAGGCTGGTTTCGGACCCCTGACCTTGAGCAAGCCACCTGCCTCGGCCTCCCAGAGTGCTAGGATTACAGGCAGGAGCCACCGCGCCCGGCCTCCAAGAAACTTTTAATGTCAAAAAATATAACATGCTGGCCGGGCGCGGTGGCTCACGCCTGTAATCCTAGCACTCTGGGAGGCCGAGGCGGGAGGATCGTTTAAGCTCAGGAGTTCGAGACCAGCCTGAGCAAGAGCAAGACCCCGTCTCTACTAAAAATAGAAAGAAATTAGCTGGACAACTAAAAATATATAGAAAAAATTAGCTGGGCATGGTGGCGCATGCCTGTGGTCCCAGCTACCCAGGAGGCTGAGGCAGGAGGATTGCTTGAGCCCAGGAGTTTGAGGTTGCTGTGAGCTAGGCTGACGCCATGGCACTCACTCCAGCCCAGGCAACAGAGCAAGATTCTGTCTCAAAAAAAGAAAAAAAAAAAAAATATATATATATACGTAACATGCTTAATTTTGTCAAATCATTCTATGGAAGAATAAACTGAAGCAAAACTGAAAGCAGAAAACATGTCTACATCGACACACATGGTTTCCTGACCTCATAGATACTAATACTATCTGCTGCTTCTTACTGTCAACGAGCTGTCCCCTTCTGGTGACTCCACCCTCATTCCTCTACCTGCTACTCAGTCCATACTCTTCAGACTTTGCGATAAGGATGACAGATGGGTCTTACCTATTTGCCGACTTTTGAGAGAATCCATAAGCCAACACCCTTCCTGACATGTCACCATCAATTCCTCTAGGATGAGCTCCACGTCGCCTGACTTACCATCAGCTCAGGAGGAAAGATCAGTTCCTGGGTTGGATCCAGTGGCAGAAACTCCTCTTCTGAGAAGAGTTTTGGACTTGTCTTAAAGAGAGAAGGTATCAGGAGTTATTGTCATCAAGCAACTTTACTTTAAAATCCTTTGTGGAATGAGAACGGAAGATGATGGACATACAGTCAGACACAGTCCCTGAGCTGCAAACCAAGGGCTCGGACACAGACCTGGTTACTAGCAGCTCAGCACAGATGTCGATTGGCCTCTGGACGCCTCAGCTCCCTGCACGTTCTCGTTGGAATTGGGGGACAGCAGAGGAGGCAGGCCAGGCCATGGCACAGACACAGCTGGGAACACAACAGTTCCCCGAACTGCTCCCATCACTCCTTGCTCCTCCTGGTATTTCACGTCCCTGACATCTCCACTGTGCTCTGGCCTTTGAAGAAAGCCTTGAAGACTGTTCTTTAAAAACTAAGAGGCACTAAGGGATCAATGTGTTTTCTCTCCCATGGAGAGCTGTATTTAAATGAGAATAATATCTGGACTGAGGGACAAAGTTGCTAGGATAGAATTTTTTTTATAGAAATAGAGTGAGAATGGAAGAGGGGACATGTTGCCACCTCTCAAATTAGTCAAATTGGGTAGCCACTTACTCTTCGTAAGAGAAGTCAGCTACTGCTCATGTCCTGAGAAAACCTCATAAAAATTTTACATTTCACTGACCTTATTTCCTTCCTCAAATTCTGGTAATCCATTTATTTCTTGATCCAAACAGCAAATCCCATTTTCTTTACTTTGACAGCAGCCAGAAGACTAGTGGGCAAAAAAACAAATCACTAGAAATTTATTGCTGATTCTACTAAGTAGGAAATAAAGCAGGTGACTACCATAATCAGAATCAATATTGTTAGATATCTGGAAAGAGAGTACTTGGTACCAGACTTGGTACTTAAACAGCCAAACTAACTCTAATAAAAAACTGAGCTTATAGGAAATTTTGAAGAGCAGTGATTATTAAACAAGTTAAAATATATAACAATCTTATAACTGAGCCTGGCACACAGCAATACATATGAAATATTGACAATAATTAGTTATTAATATTAATTTTAATATTTAAATATTAACACAAAATATTAACAAGTATTATTATAGTCATCACTGTGTTCTTATCTGTGATGTACTGATTTCATAGTTTAACTTCCAAAGGGCAATCTTATGTCCTTCACTTTGATATTATTTGTTTATTTATCCATTCAATAAATATTGATTGAGCAGGGACCCAGTGAGTAGACAGTGACCGGCCCTGGAAATGTACCGCCTCTGCCGTCAAGCAGCCCATAATCTTGTGAAGAGACGGAATAGCAGATGGGCAATTGTGCCACACTGTGCACGTATGCACGTCACACATGCATGGGGGCACAGGCGTGCCAGGGCAGGGGACCTGACAAATAGGTTAGGGAAGACGTCTTTGAAGCAGTGATCCACAGCCAACGTCAAAATGCTTCGGTGCTCATTATGTGACCACCAAGGCAAGCTCAATGAATGAAGGTGAGCACTCTGGCCAAAGTCAAATAAAACAGCAGTTACAGACCTTGAGATAAGAAATAGCCCTGTATTAGCAGCAATGGTTATCCCCCTAATCACACCTGACAACCCCTACTGTTTAGTTCCACTGGGGGAAAAGTACACTCAACCCTGTGTTTCTTTCTACTTACTTTACAGAAAGTCTTGCATGCATCAATTATGGGCCTGTAGCCAGTACAACGGCACAGGTTACCTGAAGGGAAATAAACAAGCTCTGTTAATCAAGTGACCTAGAGGCACAGTCTGCCAAACACATGATGGAAATAAGGACCCTATCCTAGAAGAAAACTCTGTTTGACATTTCAGTCCACCTAATCTACAAAGTTGGATTGTTTTCATCAGCAACTTGGGATATTTAGTTGAGAGTCTCGAGGCAGATTTTAACAGCTCAGCCACTGGTACTTTTCTGTAAACAGTTTTTATGCCCTCTGTTTATAATAGGTGCCCAAACACCACAACGATTTCAAGCCAAAAACTTGCCCTACAGTCACATTCAAGAGCTAAGCTTCACTTTAAAAAAGGCAAAAGCCACCTTTTTGTGGTATTATTGACGTATAAAAAGTTGGACATATTTAATGTATCCAACTTGATGTGTTTGGAGATAAGTATGTACCCATGAAACCATCACCACGGTCAATGCTGTAAACATATCTATCACCTCTAAGTTTTCTCCTGCCGTTTATTTATTTAGTGATAAGAACACTTAATATAAGATCTACCCTCCTAGCAAATGTTTAATTATACAACACAGTATTGTTAACCACAGACACTAGGCTATGCGGTAGATCTCTAGGACTTTTTCATCCTGCATAACTGAAACTTCGTACCCTTTGACCAACACGATCGTCCCTTGGTATACGCAAGGGATTGGTTCCAGGACTGCCCACAGAAAACCAAATCCACACATACTCAAGTCCTACAGTGGGCCCTGGGGAACCTGCATTTACACAAAAACTTGGTCTTCTATGTACGCAACAACTATATTTTTGATCCACTTTTGGTTGAAAAAAAGCTGCATATAAGTGGACTCGCATGGTTTGGACCCATGTTGTTCAAGGGTCACCTGTACCCCCTTGTTTTCCCCTTCTCCATCCCCTGGTACCCACCATTCCACTCTCTGCTTCTGTGAGTTACACTATTTTAGATTCTTCACATAAGTGGGACCATGTAATATCTGCTCTTCTGCGTCTGGCTTATTTCACTTTGCATAATGTCCTCCAGGTTAATATATGTTATTACAAATGGCAGGATTTCCTTCTTTTTTTAAGAGAAAAAAAAGTCCTCATTGCTAACGCTCTGGCAGTTATCAATTTATTGCAAAAAGAGAGAGAGGGACAGAGCACTAAGCTTCAGTTGATAGATCAAAGGCAAAAAAAAAAAAAAAAAGAAAGAAAAGAAAGATCAATGGCATTATACAGCAGCAAAAGTAGTTATTAAACTTTGGAAGCAGTTGGGCACATAGTTTATTTACAGCATAAAATTAAGGAATTCAAACTTAAAGTTGTTGGAACTTTAAATTATTTTGAGCCTTCAGAGGAATATAACTATGTGGCCTGAGTCATGCAGCTGCAACTTCTGCTTTTTCCTGTAAATGATTAGAAATCACCCAGTGGCATCAGCGATAGGACCCCTTTAGATCATCACTCCTCACAGAATGTTAAAGCAATCTGCCTTGAATGTAGCAAGCCGTAGACAATCACATCGCTGTAATGTATGGACTGGCCTTGTATGGAAGATGTCAGACCCTGTTAAACTTCTCTGTTTCTGCCTATGTAAGTGAAACCCTAACTTCTCCCCTTGGGAACACGGACTCCATTCCTTTGGAGTCTGTCTTTCCCAGGTGGTCATCCACAAACTTTGTGCTTGAATAAACTCAATACTTAATCATATTTTCTGACTCTCATTGCTTAAAGATCTACAACAATAAATTATTAGGCCAGTGTTTCTCTCACAGAGGTCTTGTGTTCTTCACCCACCCCCAAATCTGAGGTCTCACTTACAAAACAAGGTCACTTAGTCAAGCTGTCTGGGGGTGTGTCCCAGGAATCTTCATTATTCATAAATTCCCCATGTGTTATGTGTTTTAGGTACCCTAAAATTTGTGAACCCTTTGTCACTTCTTAACAACATAACCAGTCATGAAATAAAATGCATGGTAAGACCTATAGGAAATCAGGCAGAAGACAGTTATGGGCTATGTCTCTGCCTCCTGCTTCCATTTGCTCTGGTTCTCCCTGGGACACTGCTATAAAGGACTCATGTTCACCAGCAGAGAAACGAGGTCCTCAGGAGGCAGGAGGCAAAGACAAATAGAGCCATGAGAGTTCCAGCAGAAATAGGATTTGAGAGGCTATCATTTTTAAAAATCGTTTAGACTCCTGTTGATGAGGCCCCCCCAACACACACACACACACACACACACACACACACACACACACACTGAGCTCCCGAACTTCGATAAAGTGGCTCTAGAGTGGATAGAGACAGCTCTTTGAAACAAGTATCACCATAGGATCTCAGTCTCTTTGACTTCCTGCTATATTCACCGACAGCCTCTGATACTTCACATGGCCCTGAGAGCACTCGCCCAATAGGAGAGACTAGCAGCAGAGGAGCATGTGGAGGTAACGGGACTCTTTCCAAGAGTAAATGAAAAACTGGCCTTTTAATGATCATAGAAACAAGCAAACAACAAAAAAGGGAGGGGACTCTTACAGATTCAAAGAGACTTCAGAAATATATCAGCCAAATGCAATGTGTGGGTCTGGTTTGGATTCTGATCTGAAAAAACCAACTCATCTACTTATTGGTGGTATAACTTTGAACAGAATTACTCTCTTCAAACCTCAGTTTCTCCATCTACCAAATGGGGATACTAATGGTACCTATCTTATAAAGTTATTGTGAGGAGTAAGGGAGATAATCTTCAAATAGCATTTAATACAGTGTGTGACACATAGTAGGTATCCATTATTAGTTGTCATCATCATCATCACCATTTAAAAGTAAACACACACATGCATATATAACTTACCACCAAGAGCATCAGTTAACTGATCCAGAGTGGGCTCTGGGTGGTTCCTGAGCAGCGTGTACATAGACATCACCATCCCAGGGGTACAGAATCCACACTGGGTGCCATGACACTTGGCGATCCTCTCCTGGAAGCACAGAAGGGTAAGAAATGCAGAACCTTGGGCCCCACCCCAGACCTACTGAGTCACAGCCTGCATTTTAACAAGATCCTCGGCGATTTGTCTGCATGTTAAAGTTGAAAGAGAGGCCCTTGAAAGCCCTTCTCATCCCAGGTGCCTCCCACTCTGGGGCTGGGTTGTTGTGATGTTCAACCTCATCAGCTTTGGAGCTTCACTGAAGGCAGGATTTTCAGCCTTTACAATCACCTTGAGAGCTTCCAGAATTCTAGGGCCCAAGCAGCACCCCAAATCAACTGACTTAGTCACTAGGGATGGGTCACAGGTATACATCTTTTAAAGATTCTCAGGTGGTTTCAATGTGCAGTTGAAGTTGTGAATTACTGAGATAAAGGAAGTCCTTCAGAGAAATGAACCAAATTACACTCAGATTGAGAAATAAAAAAAAAAAAAAGAAGGAAATATTTCCTTTATTTCTTCCATGCCTTCCCCGTACCCCCAGCATTTTCTCTTTAGAGTCTAAGTTCTAAGGTGCAAGTCCATTTTGGAAGCTGATGGGAGCTCAACACCAGTTAGGGAATGAGAGGGTGTTTGCACGCCTGCATATGGCCAAGTTTCACAAGGGTGTTGGAGCACAATTCTCTCCCTCTAGGGAATGAGGTTTCATGGAAAATAAATAGAAGCCAAGATCTCTTCAAGTCTAAAGAACTTGAAGTTTGGCCATTTTCTATGTTGCTCGTATCTTTTCTGTCTTCTACTTCTCCCTATAAGTGACCCTCATTAACTCAGATAAAAACAAGTAACAACAGCATTTTTATGGGCAATGTATACATAATTTAAAGAGTCAGGAGTCTGAAGGTGTCTTTTCCCTTGAGGCAAAAGCTCTAACAAGGTGCCACTTTGGGATAAAAAGCCTCAAAATTCATTGATAATTCCTATCATCCATCTTCTGAACAAGTTCTAAGTTTGATAAATCTTTTTGGTAGCTGAGATGTTCATTCATCTTTAAGATCATGTTATTTCTTACCTTATTAAAAAAAAAAAAACAAGAAAATTATGTCCCTCAATGCACATGGCTCTTGTTTCTCTACGAGTTTGGAAGATGTTAGTTGGACAGACCCCATCAAATTAGAACACAGAAAACCAACTCTGAGATGTCAGAGTTTTCTTAGAAAAGAGAAAGTCTTCTAGTCTTCCAAAAGCATCTTTTCAAGAAGTTAGCCCAGGCTTTACTCCTGGCCCGGCTGGGCTTTATGTTAGCAGGGCCTGAGCAGCAGGGCCCAGATCCCTGTGCTCTCTTACTCTCAGGGATTCATAACGTCATTAATGGTTTTGGAGGCACAAAGACCCTTAAGGAAGAGGCACATCCTCACCTGAACAGGATGGAGTCTGGTCTTGGTGCTTCCTATGCCTTCTACCGTGGTGACGGCGGCACCATGCAGGGAACAGATGGGGATCAGACAGGCATTGGCTGGGTAATGTCTTCAGAATGCAAAAGAGAAGCATGAAGTACAATTTACCTTGTATTCAGGGGTAAAGGGGGCCAAGCATTGACTGGACACCTCCACTATGGCAGGTTTGTATCATGTCCCCAGCCTTTGCATATACATTTTGTCCTTAGCTTACATCCATTTGGAAGAAGCATTATTATATAAAATCTGAGGATCAGAGTAATTTACTCAGGGTCACAGATGACGTATCAGAAGCAGCATTAAAATAGAGCCTCCTAATTCTAATTCTAGACAGTTTGCACCAACTTTAATAGTTTTTTTTCTTGCATAAGTGTGGGAGGAGAGCTGACAGTCTCTAGTCATATGCAACCACCCATCCACCTAGAAATGATTCCATCTTCGAGGCAGATTCTGGGTCAGGGGTTGGTCGGGTGATACAGTGAATGTGATATTGTGCTTCCACGTCGTGTAGGGTGTGGAATGCAGAGCTCCTCAATCTCACAGAACCACTGCTAGAAAATGTCGAATTCACAATGACTCTTAAAATGTTCTCATTTGCCAAATGGGCCACAATTGGCCAATAAATATGTGAAACAAATGTTCAACTTCAAAAATTAAGAAAGAATCAAATTAAGCAATTTATCAAAGAAAATGGTAATTTTTTAAATAAAATTATAATATCCCTTGGTAGCAAAGGCTTGGGAAAGGGGTCTCATATATTGCTTATAAGAATGGCGAATAAATTCTCCCCAAGCTCTTCTGGGAGACATTTCACTGAAAGACATAAAACCCTTGAAGACGCCCACTGTCTTCTACTCTGCAATCCCACCTCTACTGATGCATCACAGGGAACTAGCCATAGACATAAACATAAATATATCTATAGGAATGTTCATTGATGTGTTTCTCATAATAATGAAAACTAAAAATAATCTAGGTAAACACTATTTGCAGATTGATTTTAGTACATCCAAATGATGGAACACACACAGCCATTTACATTTATTACTTTAAAAAGATATTAATGAGAAATTAACAAAATACAGTTTTTAAACAGTATTGCAGTATGCTTCTATTTGTATACACAATGGAAATATTGGGAGGATATTATTCATTTATAAATAAATGTAAATATTTATTAAGTGCCTACTATGTGCCAGGCAGAGTTCCAGGTGCCAGGATTCACTGGTGAACAAGGCAGATAAAATCCCTGCCCTTGTAGAGTGTATATTCTAGTTAAGAGAAAACAGACAGTACACATGGGCATAGACAATACACATCCACATGCATATATAAATTGAAATGATGAGAAGTCCATGAATAAATTATATAGGCTAAGGGTGAGGCACAGCTATCAGCAGGTGATCAGGCAGGATTGAGAACGTAATGTTTTTGTTAGAACCTGAATGATTTGAAGGAGCCAGACATGAAAGGCAGAGAGACAACCCACACACTCAGGCTCTGAGGCAGCAATGAGCCTGGGATGCTTAAGAACAGAAAGAAAGACAGAAAGAAGTCCAGTGAGGGTGGAGCACAGTGAGTATGAGGGGAGTGGTATTTATTCAAGGCCAGAGAGCTGGGCAGGGGCCAGACAGGTCATGGTAAAGCTTCCTAGTAAAGGTAAGGAGTTTGAGCATTGATTCAAAGGCAAGTCAGTTTTCAATTTAGATGTAGAAACTGTCACTCTTATTCTAAAAACCAAAATAACTCATACGAGCCACATGATCATAATTTTTAAAAAACTGATCAGGCCAGGCGTGGTGGCTAAAGACTGTAATTGTAGCACTCTGGGAGGCCAAGGCGGGTGGATCGTTTGAGCTAGGAGTTCGAGAAGCCTGAGCAAGAGCGAGACCCCATCTCTACTAAAAACAGAAAGAAATTAGCTGGACAACTAAAAATATATAGAAAAAATTAGCCAGGCATGGTGGTGCATGCCTGTAGTCCCAGCTACTTAGGAGGCTGAGGCAGGAGGATCACTTGAGCCCAGGAGTTTGAGGTTGCTGTGAGCTAGGCTGACACCATGGCCCTCTAGCCCGGGCAACAGAGTGAGACTCTGTCTCAAAAAATAAAATAAAATAAATAAAATAAAATAAAATAAAAAACTCATCAGATACTGAGTACACACACAAAAAAAACTTTATGAGCTAAACTGTATAAATAAATGAGCTAAACTCCATTATGTCACAAGCCCTTTGTAAGAGAGAAGACACAGCTGCTCTCATCCCTAAGATACAGTTGTTCTCTTCCTGAAATGGAAGAAGGAGGAACCTGCCTTAGATGAGTAAAAGGAGGAAACCAGACCAACTTTCAACAACCCTTTAATGGTTGCGTGTGGGTTGATACAAGAGAGCAAAATCCAAAGCTTCCCTGCATTAGCTCCAATCTCTTCCCCGCCAGAGATCACTGAGTGCTGGGGATAGTTCCCCCAAAATGGGTGGGGAAGGAGAGCTGAAAGAAACTCTCCAGGCACTCTGACCCTTAAGAAAAGAAGGTTAGGGGACAGATGGGAGAACTGAAAGAAAACCGTAGGCACTCAGGCTTGACTAGAGGCTGAAGACAGGGTGGCACGGCTGTGAGAGATCTCCCAAAGCATGGAAGGTGAGCTAGGAGGGCAAAGAGAACTCCCCAGGGACCTAAAAAGCTGGCAGCCAGGCTGTAAAGCAGCAAGGCCTCTCTCTGAGTGCAGAAAGCAGGTGGTCTGGCTGCGGAACACAGGCAGATACCTGAAACTTCACCAGTGCTCAGGTCCTCAGTCCTCAGCTGAGATCTGTGAAATGATGTAAATGGTCTAACGTGCATAATTGAAGTTCCACAGGAGAGGGAAGGGAGAAAGAGCACGGCACAGAACAAATATTTGAAGAGACTGCCGTGAGAAGTTTCCAAAGCTGACAGAAGACATCAACCCACAGATCCAAGAAACTTGGCAAACCTGAAGAAGGATAAATACCAAACATAAAGAGGTGTGAAACACGGGAAGCCACTGGTGGTGTTTAAGTAGAAGAGTGATTTGATCTGATTTATACTCGAAACAGATCTCGCCGTTGATGCATGGAGAACGCACTGGATGGGAGCCAGGAGGTAAGTTAGGAGGCTGTAAGAGTAACATAGGAGTGTGATGACGGCATTATCCTCCACTGTGATTTTAGCTGGCCTTTCCTCTCCAGACAGCACAGGGGGTCAGGCAGCCCTTCAATATTTGACAGGGGATTCTTTGGTAATATGTTATCCTCACTGATGGTACATTTTTTCCCCACCCCATTCATGTTTCTGGGACCATGTCTGTCATGTTCATTATTGTACCCCCAGTGTCCCAGTTCCTTTCACTTAGTAGGTACTCAATATATATTTACTAAATGAAGGAATGAAACAAAGTTCGAAACATTCAACCACAGGTGGACTTTGCTGCGAGGTACCTTATCTTCTTGGTGGTGGGGCTGTATCGTGATAGCATCACCGTACAGGCACCACAGCCTCCCCCTCCACAGCCATACTTAGTGCCCGTGAGTCGAACTGGAAGAAGCATGGTTAAAGATCATGTTTTCTGCAATTCTTGTTTTCGAATAGCCCTGACCTTAGGCGACAGCACCATCACAGACTCTTAAAAGTATATATACTTACAGTGAACCAACCTTTAAATAGTATACATAGGTACTGTGGATAACCTGGAAGTCAGTGTTCATTGTTTTTATGTCCAAAGACCTTGAACGACTTCCATGAGTCTGTGTCAGGGCTATGTTTCCACATTTATGCCTCTGAAAAGTGGTTATTGATGCTTTGGAGCTGTGTACTCTTTGGGGAATTTCACTCTTCCCAGGGGAAAATGTACAAACTCCCATTGTCACACAATTTTGTATATGGTTTAGTGGGGTCTACCGACCTCTGGAAGCTCACTGGTGCTCATGCACAGCAAGCTAAAAATCCATTCCTAAGATGGCTTTTATGTAGAAAGTTTTTCTGCGGTAACATTTTCAGGTTTAATTTCTCCATTTTTCTTTTACTTTCATTTTAGGTGATTTCTATGCTCTCTTTTTCTAACGAGCATGATGATTAGTCCTTGAAAATACAGTGTAAATATTGTCACTTTTAATTCTAAAGGATGCTTAATTAAGCCCTTTAAACATCCATTGCTTTAGTTTCCATTGCTAGTTTCTCTATTTTACACAGACATTAGAAAGAACTTGGTTCTTCTGATAGCCACAATTGTGTACTGTCTATAAAACCAAGATGTAGAACTTTCTCAAAGATAAACATAAAACCATAATAGTAGGGAATATGTCTCAGCATGTTTGTAAAAATATACTTGACATATCATTTGATGAGGACACAAGAGCTATACATACATACACACACATACACATTCAAAGCAAAGGATACGCTTCTTCCTCAGATACGGTAACAGCATGATTTCAGGATCGACATTTCTTTCTATCACCTATAACACAGAGAAAATGAGTTATGCACACAAAGTTGACAGTGCTAGTGAGAAATTCACATTGGTAGGAACACGCTAATTTGAGGGAAATGCACTTTAATTAATCCTTTTGCTCATATTTTCAAGTTGATTTCACATTTATGGAATACTTGTGATACTCAGATCACCTCTCTTAAGTGTAATCTTGAGGCCCCCAACAATTGCACCCCTGTCCTTCGTTCTGAATTAGCTCTGTTCTCTCAGGCATGATTGTGTCTACTAATGGGTACAGGAATGACTCCTGTCCAGCTTTTCCTAGAGAGTCAGAAGCAAGCCAGGGAAAAGACGTTAGCAGAACAGAGTAGAGTGGCGAGAGAGAGAGAGACAGAGACAGAGACAGAGAGACAGAGAGAGAGAGAGAGAGAGGGAGAGAGAGGGAGGGAGGGAGAGAGAGAGAGAGAGGGGGGGGGAGAGAGAGAGAGAGAGAGAGAGAAGAGCTTTTGGAACAGAATAGCCTCTGAGAAATTGATAATTTTTTTAAAAAAAGACTTGTTTATCATGTTCAAATAGTTACAGTTTCCAGAAAGAGACCACAACCAACCATGTCCCCCAAATCAAAGAGACGAAGGAGAAGATAAACGCGTATGCCCCGTGCTGCCGAGCTGTGCAGCAAGGGCACCCGGGCAAGTTCGTGCGAGCAGGCCGGCTGCACAGTGGCAGCGCACAGCACCTGTGGACGGCATGATCAGGCTGCGTGACTGGTCATGTTTTCGAAGGTGATCATGTTTCCGCTTTTCTGATTAAAAATTCTGGGTTACTTTTAGATTCACAGAACATATAGAAGCACGATTTGCTTCACAATTTCAGAAGCCGGATTTATCTTTCACCATATTATAGTAATCTGCGCTCCTGGGAAGCAGGTGAGGAGAGGCGTGTGCCTAGTCCATGGCTGCCTCCCCACCCTCAATTCTAAGTGTCCTCATGCAAGGCCAGGTGAGGCATGTGCCAGTTGCCAAACTCAGATCTGTGCCCTAGAAGAGTGTGTGAGTGTGTGTACACATACTACAATGTAAGAAAAAGAATGGGGTGCCTCCCAGGCATTTTCAACTTAGCTGGCTCTCAAATGGAACTCTATTTCATTTCCCAAACATATTCCTTCCTTCTTTCCTTTAACCTGTTTCCTGGCTCACTATCTGCTAGGTTATCTAAGTTTAAAAACCTGAGCTATTTTCAACTTTTTCCTTCTTTCAATCCACACAAGTTCTTCCACTTACACTCCCAAAACAAATCCCTAAACACCCTCTCTTCTGCTGTCACTATCTGGGATGAGCCTGTATCAACACTTGCCTGAATGATTACAATATTAACAGGTCCTCCTGCCTTCACTTTTGCCACCCACGATGCTGCCCTCTGCACCACTATCAGAGTGACCACTCCACAAGTCATCTCAACATCTTCCTAAATTTAACAGCACTCCTGCCTGCCAAACTGTTGTGCTCAGAATTCCCGAATCACCGGGATGCTTGTTAAAATGAAATCTCTGTGGAATCAGGATTTCTGGGAGAGGGAACCAGAAATGTACATTTTAAATGAGCACACTGAGTGCGTCTTAGGTGAATTCAAGCCAAGCATTCCTGGAGTACAAGGAGAAGCTCAAATTCCCTGGCCAGGCCGCTTTCATAAACTGCCCCATCATCTCCATGTATCTTGAACTCAGGCCACGTGGAAGAACTGGCCGATCCCAGCAGCGCATGGACTTTCACCATCACTATAGCTGCATGCGGGCTCCTTTCTGTCCTAAAAGTCCCTTTTTTCTCTATGTGGCAGAATTCTGTCATTCCCTGCCCTGCTCAAATGTTCCCTTGGCAGAGCACTGCCACCTAATATACCCTTTCCCAGTTCCCGCTCCAAGAGACCATTCTCCTCTGCGTTTCCATGGCCAATGTCCTTTCCCCTTCTTTTATGGCACATTTTACTCTGTGTCATAATTATTTGTGTATGTATAAGCCTATCTCAATCCCGAGAGAAACCATCTTCTGTTCTCTCTGTCAAACTCTGAGCTCTGTGCTGGGGATAGACCATAAGGATGTAATAAATGTTAACTCATTAAATGAATGACTTGAACATGATGTGTACAACTTGCTATGAGAACACCAAGAAGGGAGGAATGATTTCTCACAGACTGGGGCGTCTGAACAGAAGAAAAGAAAGAGACACAGAGAAGTTACTGGTGGCAGAAACTGTTGATTGTCTATCGCTTCCTACTGCCTGAAATAGAGATGAAATGGCTAGAACTCCAGCAGTCATCTTAGACCATGAGGCAACACATTGATGGCAGCAGAAGAAAAAGAGAGAAGAAATGGATCTCAGATAATAACATAAAGCTTCTGGCCCAGCCTCGCAATGTCTGTCCCCAGATATGACGGCAAATCACAGAAGTCCAGTTTTAATGGACAGAGGGCAAAGACTAGCATTTTATGCTTGGGGAATATTTACATATTGTGGGAAGGAATTAACGGAAGATGCAGGCCTTGCTTGTTTGTGTATTTGTTCCAGGAGATGTTCCAAGAGATTGGAGTTCTGGTTCAAAGTGCCACTGGCTTGAAATGTGTTTATTTTTCTTGATTTGGTTGAGATCATATTTGAAATGGAAACAGGGATCTAGCATGTGCCCTGTCCTGGCAGCTCTGGGAGTGAAGCAGGAAGGTCACACTAAGATAGTGGCTGGGAGATACAGAGGGGATGGGGACAGAGTTATTCTTGTTGACTCTGGATTGGAGACATGTTGACAGTTCTCAGGTCAGGGTCGTTGCACGTACTCATCTCAGTACAGCCTTCGGTGTCGCAAAGGTGGACTCTGTCCCTCTGTATCTCTGCCAGCCCTTTTGGGAGAGTCCAAGGTCACATTGCACAAGGTTAAGAAACCATTTTCCTTTGTGCACGGCTGGTGACTAGTGCCTGAGGGGGCCTGGCCCAGATCCAAGACAAAGGCAGAAAGAAAGAGAAAGGAAGAGAGAGAAAAGGGGGGAAAATAGAAAATAAGGATGAGATACAGGTACATGCGAAAGGACAAGGCTGAGAGACAGAAGTGGGAAGAAAGAGATGTATGTTGCAGGCCACGGTTAGTAGAGAAGAAGAAACCACAGCAGCCTCAGAGCAGACAAGGAGGCCAGAGGGGACAGCCATGAGGACACTTCTGTCTGAGCTCAGGTTGCTTTAAAATTCACTTTGCTTGTTGGTTCTTCCTGCCTGAGCTGCCTCTACAGCGTGTGCCCCCAACCCCATTTTCTGAGTCACTGCAGCCATCTTAGCAGCTCAGTAGACCAAGGACCCCAGGAAACACCAGCCAACGAACAGCATTCTCCAGATTCCTACATAATACTAAGACCCTGTGTCCGTGTAGCCAATAATGCTCAGTGACTACTTCCTAGGCTTCTTGACACTTCTAAGCAAGTTCTGGCTCTATTAATGAAGGAGATTATTTTCTGGTCCAGATATTAACAAAGATTTCCACATATTAAGTGTTAACTGTGTACAAGCACCTGGCTAACCACTGTCCATGGAATTAAGTCTTCACCTCAATTCCAGAAGATAAGTTTTTGTTATTAGCTTTGCTTTGCAGAGGAGAAAACTGAGGCTCAGAGATATTAAGTACTTTGCCCGAGGCCCTGCACTGTCAGGTGGCAGAACAGACAGCACAGGACTCAAACCCATGCCTGACTAGTTCCGAAGCGCACACCTTTGATCTCTACATCTCACGGCCTCACAGAATGACACACTTCAGTTCCTGAGTTGAGGTCAGAATGTGGCATCTATGGTGTAATTTATTCATGGGCCTCTCCTCCCTTAAACTCCATGTTAAATGGGTCACCTGTTCTTCTGCACCCTTAGTGGAGTGAATAAGATTTCAGAAGTCTCTCTACAACTAAGGCTCTGATCAATGTGCACTGGTCTTGCCTCCAGATGGACTTAGCTCCTGCCTTATGACACCTTTTGGTGACCTAGGGAGATTTTGCAAAAAGCACAGGCCAAAGACCAATCATGTCACCTACTGCCTCCTAAGTGGCTTCCAAAGTTCCTTTTCAAAGGCTAGTTTGTAATTCCAGAGGTCATGTTTGACTTCAAGACTCCTCTTCTCTGGTGGTTTCTCTCTCACATTTTCTCAACAGACCCTCAGTCTCTGAACTAGAAAATTTATTCTAATTCTCTCCATGTAGCAGTCAGGCTTGCTTACCAGTATCGAAGCACATACTGCTTCAGAATTTGGAAGGGAGGAGAAGGAATGGGAGAGGGTGATACAATTTTTTTGAATGGAGTAATTTAAAAAAGTAAATCAATATCTCTAGAGTATACTGTACTAATGATAATAGCACATTTGGTCCACAAACAAAGTGGGCTGATAGATAAGAACCAGCTTATCTAATTTTAAAAATCAATAGAGTACAGACTGTTGTTAGCCATTATGTTAAAAATCTCAATGCAGTTTGTTTGGAAGTAGGGGAGGGAGAAGAGGAGAGAAGATGTCAGACTAAAAACACCTGTTTCTTTGTTTAACCAAAACCCTTACTGTCATCTCCAAAGCCCTAGTTATCTGGCCCCCGGCCATGTGTCCAGACCCCCAACCTGTCCCCTGAGCACACAGAAATCCCCCAACTTTGGGGCCTTTGTCCCCACCACTCCCTCTGTCTGGAAGGCTCTGTCCCCAGGTGTTTGTATGGCTTGCCCCTCACTTCCTCCCAGTGGTTGCTCAAATGTCACCCTTTAAGAAGGGCCAAAACATCCATCCCATCTAAAATATCAGCTCCTGCCCACTCTCTGTCCCCTCACTTTGCTTTATTTTTTATATCAGTGCTTATCACTGCCTGACGTTACACATTTCCATTTATTTATATGCTTGCTGCCTGTTTCCCCCGCACAACAGGAACTCCATGCAAGCAGGGACTCTGCTATTTCTGTGCTCTGCTATATCCCAGAAGCCCAGAACACTGCCTGGCATATAGTAGGCCTTACAGGGATCGAACACTGGTGATCACTCTGTATGAAGGGGGTAGTATCATCCCCTTTTAACAGAGGAACTGAGGAACTGAGGCTCTGAGAGATTAGGTTGTCTCAGTGAGAGAGCTGGAATTGAACCCTTGTTTGTCTAAACAAAAAGCCAGTTTTACTGTACCATTCTGTTGTGCAAAAGAAGAAAAAATGACATAATGTCGATCATCTCACCGTGTTATCACATTCCACCCTCACAGCAGTCTTGTGAGGGTCCTTATGGCCCCCATTATAGATCAGGAAAAACGGGCTCATCTTACCTGGTGTGGAACCCAGGCAGCAGGGGCAAAGCTTTTGTGGGGCCTAGAACTTGTACAATTTGAGGGCTCCTCTTTAAAAAATTAATAGGAAACCATAAATGTGAAATTAGACTCAGGGCTGAACAGGTCTCACAAGTGAGGGGCCTGCAGCTTAACCGTCCTTAGCTTCCTGGGGAGGCAGCTAGGGTCAGTCAGGAAAAGTGTGGTGGCTGCCCTCAGCCAGAAGCAGGGGTCACAGGTGGCTCTACATGAACCAGCACCGGCACCATGGAAAGGAATTATCACAGCCCTTGCTCTGTTGTTAGCTCTTAGGGAAGCTCTTTAACCTTCCTGCCTCAGTTTCCCCCTTCAAAGCTGTCAATATGCTGGGACAACATTAAGAGTGAGCAGAGCTGATGCCCACCCCGGGGGGCGAGGTGCTTTGAAGGATGCCCATGGGGCTTTGCTGACCCCAGACATTGGACACTGCCTGGAATTGTCCCTGAGGATCTGCAGAGTGAGCCCAGCGGTGGATCCCAGGAGGACCTTAGGGTCCGCAGAGCCTGGCTTTGATTCAGCTCTGCCAGGAACTAGCTGTGACTTTGGAAAGTCACAATTTCTTCATCTGAGAAACGATGAGGGTGGTTTGAATTAGTTCATCTCTAAGGTTCTGTCCGGACTCTAAATTGCTCCCTGCTCATCCAAACACACCCTGAGAGTTGAGGCTCAGCCACCGCCTTAGGTTGCTCTCGATCTGTTGGGAGATGTTCCCATCATCGGCGGGAGTGTGAAGGAGAGCCCTGGGAGCGCGGCTTTGGAGGGCAAGAACGGCTCTTTCTCCTTCTTGTTTAGGGGGGAGGGTGGTAATCAGCCTGTGAGCCTTGGAAGGAGAGGAAAAGGGACCATTAGGAAGGCGGGGGCCCGAAGATCCAGGGCAGTCCCCGAAAACACGTCCTTTCCCTGCCCCGGAGGTGGCGGTGAGGACGCAGCGGCAAAGCTGGCTTTCAGCGAGGGAGCCCGGGTGGGGGCGTGCACCAGCCCCAGCGCGGGCACGGAAGGGATGCGGACGGGGCGGCAGCTGGTCCTGCACTCGCCGGCCGCGGGCAGCCCCGAGGGCGCGCTCACCTTGCGGCCGTTCACGTAGAAGAGCAGCTCCGGCGCCGGGTCCATGGTGGCGGGTCCGACGGCGGGGTCGGTCCCAGGGCCAGCGCGGAGGCTGTGGCGCCGAGGACCGCGGGCGCCGGGACTAGGCCGCGCGACCCGACGAGTGGGGCGGGGCTTGCGGAGCCGAGAGTCCCGCCAACTCCCTAGACGGAGAAAGTCCTGATTAAGTCCTAATGTTCCCGAGCTCCCCGCCAGGAAAACTCTTCCCCGATCCGATAAGGGTGTGGACGCTCTGTGGGGGGCTGCAGTGGATAGGCGAAGGTGAAGTCCACCCCTTCATCTCCCAGCCTACGGCGCTTAGCGTCTGTGCCACACTCTTTTGCGGCTTAGCAGATGCATCGCTTAGGTGATCTTATGTTACTGCGTGTTTTAAGTGGCTTTCCAGCTAAACGATGAGTCTGGCACCAGTAGCACCTTCCTTCCTCCCCGACCACAGCAGCTGCGGCTCTGTCCTCTCCTCTGCAGGAGAGGACCTTAAGGACAACGAATGGTTCCACAACTTCTTAAGAGTTTTAGAAATAATTATGCAAGTTTATTTTTCAAATCAAGAGCTACCTTGATATAGAAATAAACTTTTAAAAAATGTTTTATCACTATTTGCCGTTTATCTGGTAAATACCAAGAGAGATGTTAAACATCTTGGAAAACTGTCTTAAAAAGTAAAACTTGGAAAATACTGAAAAGCATGAAAAGAAAAATCACCTGTAAGCCCACAGTTTAGGATTTACCACTCTTAAGAGCTTTTGGGTCCATCTTTACATTTTTGAAATCTGCACTGTAACACCTTTAAATATTCAAATGGGATTAAACTAGTTATTTTCCAGACTTCATTTTAACAAACCTAACATATTTTCCCATGTCATTTATGAAACACAAAATTATACTGTGAGGTTTTCCAAAATGTGTACATGAAAGTGAAGCACACAACTAGCATCGACCTACCCCTTACTAAACTTCAATGATTCAACGTTTTGCCACACTCCCTCATTTTTCTGCAGTACTTTTAAGCCAATCCCAGACACATTATTTTACTCCTGAATACTTCAGTACACATTAAAAACACACACGTTTTTTTACTCAGCCAATGTCATTTCCCACTGTCTAAAAAATGTCTTTTACACTTGATTTCTTGGAATCAAACAGGGGCGCTCAATGTATTTGCTTGTGTTGTCTTCAGTCTCTTTTAATTCTACAGCAGTTTCCTCACCCACTCCCCCTGCCTTTTTTTTTTTTTTTTTTAAATTGCTGGCATCAGCTATAGAGGATTTGAGCACTAAGTTGTTATCTTTGAAATAAACTGCATAAACTGCTGTCTGCCAAAATCCATCTCCGGAGTTGCTCTGATGAGGCAGTAAACACTATTATAAAATACAACCACTGTTAGTACCTTAATTCAGGCAAAGGGTTTAACACAGGGCAGAATTGTTTTAAAGTTTCTCATAAAAACATTGACTGTTGAAAGTGAAAAGAAAAAAAACATTAAACCAACAGAGGCCAGGAGGAAGGGCTATTACTGAACTTTAATACCCCTGTGTTTACAGAGTGACCTTAGCACGAGGCAGTAGGAGGGAACGAGTCCTCCGCGGTCTGTGAGAACTGAGCTTAATGTGGAAGGGCAGGACGGAGACTGAACAGAGTATGATGCCCAAGAGTAACTTTGCAGATCTGTGTGGAATAAAGTTCATAAAAAAATCCACACAAAGAACCTTACACTGCAACAGTTCCCCCTTCAGTACGCATTAAAATAATGACCATGACAACAATGATATGATAGTAATAAATAAATAAAATAATAGGGCATGCATGCCAATCTGATTTTTTGTTTGTTTTTTATTTTTAAAAGTTAAATTGCCGAGTAGTAACATCAGATATGGTATTTTAAAATAGTGATGTTGGTCTGAGGGTAGCTGTGGCTGAAGCAGGTGTCGGGGAATGTTGGCGGGAGAGAAGGCACCACAGATGATCACGGCTGCCCCCTGCGTTCGACCACCAAATATTGGGACCCCTCCTTGAAGCTGACGGTGCATGTGTGTGGACACACACTGTCTGAAAGATGTGTGGCTTTATTGCTTGTGAGAGGAACTGGAAACTGTCCTGAGTGTAACACTCCACTTAGAGAGAGCAGCTTTAGGGCACGACTCTTTGCAGATCCCACTGTTGACAAGGAGGTTGAGATTTGGAGAAAAGTGCTGACGATCTACAATAAGAGGGAAGGAGACTTTTCTAGTCTAAAAGAATATAACGATTTCCTGAAAGAAGTGGAAGAGACTGTTTTTAACTTGACCAACAATGTGGACGTGGACAACATCAAGAAGAAAATGAAGGTATACAAAAAGGAAAACAAAGATGTTATTCAGAAAAATAAGTTAGGGCTGACTCGGGAACAGGAAGAATTGGAAGAAGCTTTAGAAGTGGAATGACAAAGGCTGGACATGGTGGCTCATGCCTGTAATCCCACCGCTTTGGGAGGCTAAGGTGGGAGGATCGCTTGAGGCCAGGAGTTTGAGACCAGTTTAGGCAACGTATCAAGACCCCGTCAATATAGTCTACAAAATGTAAACAAATTAGCTGGGCATGGTGGCGCATGCCTATAATCTCAGCTACTTGGGGGGCTGAGGTGGGAGGATCGCTTGAGCCTGGAAATTGGAGGCTACAGTGAGCTGTGATCACACGCCACTGCACCGCAGCCTGGGTGACAGAGCAAGACCCTGTCTCACACACAGAAAAAGAAAAGAACGACGGGAAAAATGAACAAAGAAGACTATTTATACACAAAGAACAATGGCAGCAGATTCTAAAGGGAAAGAATAAGCAGGCTTTTTTTAGATGAACTAGAGAGTTCTCCGGGTTGCTTTGCTTTTGGCTCAGCATAAAGGTACATCTACCCAATTAGAAACGCAGCTTGAGAAACCCCACTATAAAACTAGTGACGTTCTCCACAGGCATCAAAATTGGTGAATGTATTTCATTAGCACCTATTCACAAGCTTGAATAAGTTCTGTATGAATAACAACCAGTGCAAACAGAGACATGTAGACCGTAAGTTTCTGAGTCTGAGATGCTAGGAAGACTTGGGTATTTATCTATTTTTTATTTTTTTGATGTTATTTTTTTTTAAATTTCAGAATATTATGGGGTACAAATGTTTTGGTTCTGTAAATTTCTTTTGTGCCATTTGAGTTGAAGTTGTAAGTGTGCCCATCACCCAGATAGTGTGCATTTTGCATGTTAGGTGTGAATTTACCCATCCCCTTCTGCCCCCTCCCACCTGCTTGATTTCCAATGAATGTTATTTACATATGTGCACATAAGTGTTGATCAGTTAGTTCCAATTTCATGGTGAGTACATGCGATGTTTGTTTTTCCATTCTTCTGATACTTAGAAGAATGGGCTCCAGCTCCATCCAGGATAATACGAGAGGTATTAGACTCGGGTATTTAATCCATGTCAGAGCTGCCTCTCCACAGGACCTTGCTGGAGGCTATACTCCGCTTGCTTGGCACAGAGCTACAGGATGCATTCAGTGGGCTTTTCTGGCAGCCCAGTTCACCTTTTTTCTCTGTTTATAAGATCTGGACCTTGGAGCTGAACCAGGGAGCTAGCAAAAGTCAAGCAGACTTGTAAAATTACAGCCATGTGCAGCTGCACAAAACAGGACTACCACCAGCAGCTGCGCTAAAGTATTTATAAAGAGAGAATTTCAGAGCTAAGCTGAGTAATACGGGGGATACAGATGTGCGAATAAGATTTTTTCGTTATATTTTTCTGAGAGAGATTGATGAAGTAAGGTTCATCTGATGGAAGAGTCGAATAAATAATTCACCTATATACGTTTAAGGTTAACAGCCTTGTAAAATCTTTTTGAACATAAATCTAAACTTTATATTTAAAAAAATATATAAAATAGTAGAAGAGCACAGGGAACATTTGTCTTATTGATTTGTTCATTCATTCATGCATTCATTTATTTTTGGCAGCCCAGAGTTTTTTCTTCCTTCTTACAGTATTCGGATTTCCTGCTGGGAAGCTCCCTCTTGCCTGTCTACACGGAACTCCCAGGAGCTCTGCCCTGCCTTACCTCCCTTCATGGAGGTCAGAGGCTTCCTGCCAGACCAGGCATCTCAGCGCCCTAGTAGGGGCAAGGGGCAGACACACGACCTAAGCCCAAGCTCAGCCACAGGACTTTATCTTCCTAGGACTTTGATGTGAAGAAACAAAAAAAAAGTCGTGTATGTTCATCCACTTGTTCCTGAAAGGGTGCTCAAGACGGATTGTCGAGATGCCCGTTTCCTGTCTGCTACATGCAGATTCTTCACTTCCCTTCAATTCTGTATGCTTTCCTACACTCTTCCAATGCTTTCCCCTTTTCTCAAGTGATTCCAACTCTGTTCCAGTTGTTTGCCCCCAAAGAGTAAGTGTCGGGTACCAGCTGAGCAGGGAACCAAGGCAAAACCATGCTGATTGAATTGGCCGATGGGGTTGTAAGTGAGGACAGAACCCGGAAGAGGCCCAGGTAGAGAGCCCTGGGAGACAGGGCAAGTACTGTGTGTAGAAGGGGTGTGGGGGGCGGGTCAGGTGTGGCAGTGCCCAAAAAGCCTGGCGGAAAGTCACCAGGACTACGGCATTAGTGAGACAGACTGAGCTCCAGAAACACAGCATTGTGAGCGGCAGCCCCAAAGAATGTTGTGTACTGAATGACAAGTTTAGGGTCATAAATGGATGTCATATTCAGAAGTAGCTTCTACACCACAGAAAAACCTACCAGGAGACTCGAAAAATCTTTCATTTCCTCGTTCAAGGTTAGTGTTCAAAATAAAGCAACGAGATCACAGATCACAACTTAACATGCTGGAATATGCAAAAGAAACGCACTGCCATGTCTGCACCTTCTTGCTGGGTGCTCACCTTTCCCGCTCACTTGACTGAACAATAGAAATTAGGCTTATCGGTTTCATCTTGTTTATAGCGCAGTTTACAACCCAGCTCATCATTAACACTGTTTCCCTCTGAATTCACAGATCCAGAAACCTTCCCAGGGGTATTCTTTTCATAAATTCCCTTAAAATGGGCTCACATTAAATTTTATATAGTATCATTTTAAATATCTAAAGTTAAAACGCAAAATAAAATTATATCTTCCACTTAAAATTTTACTAAAGACAATTTTCTGGATTAATAAATAACTGCCAGACTCATGTCACCTCATTTGTTTGGAAATGAAACATAAGCACACGAATAAATGGGAAGAGATTTACTTTAATCTGTCTAATCATACCTGAATAGGGACTCTCTTGACAGCCAAATTTCATTCTGTTTCACGGTTTTCCAAGAGAAAAGCAACAGCAGCAGCACAGTGGACACAAGCAGGGTGGTGGCTCCACATCGATTTAGCCAAGTGCAGAGCTTGCTCAACCCATGCACAAAAAGGATGCAGTAGCCCATGCTGGAAAACAGGGTGGGAAGAACAGAATTACTTTGGGAGTGCAATGAATTTCCCCAGAGCATCACATCCTATATAACTAACTTTCCCTTTTTTTTTTTTTTTTTTTTTGAGGCAGGATCTCACTCTGTCACCTGGGCTAGAGTGCAATGGCATCATCATAGCCATTGATGAGGTTGCAGTGGCAACCTCAAACTCTGGGCTCAAGCGATCCTCTTGCCTCAGCCTCCCAAACAGCTGGGACTACAGGCACGCACCATCATGCCCAGCTAATTTTTTCTATTTTTAGTAGAGACAGGGTCTTGCTTTTGCTCAGGCTGGTCTCCAACTCCTGACCTCAAGCAACCCTCCCGTCTCGGCCTCCCAAAGTGCTATGATTACAGGCATGAGCCACGGTGCCTGGCTGTAACTTTCAAATAAAACTTATCTTGTGCTAGAGAAATAAATAGGGACTTCCCTGCTTTACACATAATTAACGTGTCCGTTCTCCAAAGCATTGCACTACCACGCGTGCTAGTTTTTTGGCATTAGCGTGGAGAATCACAGGTTCATCTTGCAGGCTCAAAGTGTCCTGGATTTCAGCAGCTCAGGCATTCTGAGAAGTCCCACATGCATGTTCTTGGGTCCTGAAAGGATCCTCTGACCCGAGCTCCCTCATGTCACTTGTCATTGTACAACTCCATTGACACCAGGTGTCCAAATTTGGAGTCTCTGCTATAGGAAGTCACATCACAGCTTTGTAGAGGACAATCTCTGAGAGCTCCCTATCAGGTCCTGGGAGGCATGCTGGTCACTAAGGTGCATTGATCTGTTTCCAGGGCCAGCCAAAGCACTTTTGCTTTGGAAAATCTACCCACACCTACATGCCAACTCCTGAACTTCACAGCTTGGAGCTCATCATAGACAACCAGTACTGATATGATTCTCTTGCTGACTTTAGCCCAGTTTTACCGGCAAGCACAAGAGTTCACGTGGTTATCTCAGTGGGACTTTGCACATTGGTATGATGTCTCTAACAGCCTTTGGCTTGGTGCAACACGGTCCCTTACATTATCTATGTACCCGCAGATGCTTCCTGCCTGCCAACTGGACTCAGTGGAACATAAACTTTTAGTTTGCATCCATTATTGCTGTGTGCATTTTAGTCAATATCTGCTTCTTTCCAAAGATGATAACTACAAATTATTATAGAATATCTTAAAAATGAAGTCAGCTTGTATAAGGAAATCCTACATTAGTCAGAAACTAATATTATCAGCAGCCAAAAATAAACATAACCCATATCCTTGCTCAGTTTTTATTCATTCTTTGTCTTATGTGGCTGGCAATATTCTAGGTACTAAAAATGCAATTTGGAATACAACACAGGCCTCACCCTCAAAGAATTCCAGTCTAATGAATCAGGTTAGTCTTGTAAAAGAAAACAAATATTCTCATTCCTAAACACATCTCCTTTGAAAAAAGATTTTTTCATCTTCTGTTTTCCTTTCTAAATGTCTGTGTTTCTGTATCAAGAACAGAAAAACAAGAGAGAAACATTTGAGGTTTCTGACTTGGAGCCCCTGGGAACCAAGTTGGAGTTCCTATTCCTTACTTCAAATCCCGTAAGTTGGTTGGTCCAGCTCCCTAATGGTTCAGGGTTCACTATTTGGTCAAAGAGAGTCACCACCTTTCTTACCACTGGGAATGATGATTTGAGCTAAAGAGGCCCGTGTGCTCCATGCCCCCCACCATGAGCACTGGATTTGATTGCCTTAGCTACACTGCAGAAGCAGAACACAGTCCCTAGTACAAAAAAATAAAAACAAAAACAAAACCTTAAATAACCTCTTCCTATTTCTATAACTTCCCTGTTCAACCTTAAAAGTACAAAGCTTTTCTACAAATCTTTGTTTATTTTTTGAGACAGGGTCTCACACTGTTGCCCAGGCTAGCATGCAGTGGCATCATCACAGCTCACTACAACCTCAGACTCCTGGGCTCAAGCCACCTCCTGACTCAGCCTCCCGAGTAGTTGGGACCGCAAGCATGTACCACCACACCCAGCTAATTTTTAAATTTTTTTTTATAGAGATGAGGTCTTGCTATGTTGCCCAGGCTGGTCTCAAACTCTTGAACTCAAGTGATCCGCCCACCTCAGCCTCCCAAAGTGCTGAGATTACAGGCATGAGCCACTGCACTGCGCCCAGCCAAATCTTTAATATTGCACAACTGCCCTTGCTCATGTCATTACTGTGTCTGACCACAATAGCTGCTCAAGTTCATGAGGCTATCTGCCAACTGTTCCTAGCCCCAGCTGATCCCAACCCAAACTGAGCAGAGACCTTCTAGGGCCACATGAAGGCCCTCTGGGCTACATTCTTTAATTCATCAGGTATTTAATAAACATCTGCTATGTACCTAAAACTAGTAGAGACATCAAGAACCTATCAATGCACAAAACAGACAATAATTCTTATCCTTCTGGAACTCACATGAGTGGGGAAAAACAGCTATAAACAAGTAAATAAAACTAGGGCATGGACACAGTGATATATTACATGGAGAAAAATCAAGAATGGGAGAAGGTTGAGATTTTAATATGGGTGGTCGGGGAAAGCCTCACTGGCATTTGAGCAAAGACCTGAAACGTACAGGGAACACACCATGCAGATACCCACACCTCCAACGCCCGCTCTCTTCCCACTGCTATCCACACACAGCAACACTGCCAAGAGCTAACATTTATGCAGCCCATCTTATGTGGCAAGCACTTTCTATATTTAATCACGGTCCATCCTCACGACACTATGGGTTGCCATTATTAATGTTTAACCCATGAAGAGAAAGGTAAACTGACTTGCTGAATTAGGTTATATATTCGGTCAACAGTAGAGCAAAGAGAAACTCAGGAATTTCAGGTTCCAGAGCCTGCATTCCGCATGCTGTCCTGCCGCAGGGCTTTGGACTTAACTGGCTGATCCCTGTATCCCTCATACCTTACCGCACAGTGTCACCTACTCTCTTCCCAACTGCTCCATTCATGAAATCTCAACAGTCATTTGCTGCCTCCTTGTAAGGAGACAGAGCTGCCATCTGGCAGAACAGTGGGTAGGAAAACACTGGGATTCCAACAGCTCCAGAGCGGTGGCCTCAAAGTGACGGAAGATGAGAATAATTAAGCTAAAAACAAAAAAAATTAGCTATTTTATATGTTTGTATGTTTACTGAGCCCTTGCTACGTGCCAGGCACGGGTCTAAGTGCTTTACATGGGCCTCTCCACAATATTCTTAGGGCCTGGGGCAAGGACAGTACTGGCTTTAAATATATCATCTAATTTCAAATTGTAATCCAAAGTGTCCTCCTCCATTTCATAAATGAGGAAACTAAAGCTTATAGGAGTTAAACAGCTTTCCCACAGCCCCAGAAGCTAGTAATAAAGTCAGATCTGAAGATTCATTGCCCTAATACTACATTAGAATCTACGGGCTGGCAAACTATTTCTGTAAAATGCCAGACAGGAAATATCTCAGGCTTCTCAGGCCACGGAGTCTTTGTCGTTCCTACTCAACTCTGAATTTGTACCAGGAAAGTGGCCATCCACACCATGTAAATGCATGGGCGTGGCCATGTGCCAACAAAATTTATTCATAAAAACAGGTAATAGGCTAGATTTGGCTCATGGGCATACATAGTTTGTTGATCCCTGTTCTAACCAAAATAAAGGAGAACACATTCCTTTCCAATCAGCACGGGCATCTGTATCAAGTAACATGAACATTTTTTTTTCCAAAAGTCCTTGCATTGACATGTGGTTTAAAGAAATGTTAAGTCATATAAAATAATCTCTACTTAGGTTTGCAGATTTCTTAGAGAGTATCACATTCTTAAAAATCTGACACAAATATCACAGAGATCAAGACGTTTCTCCTTTATGAAACTTCATCTTTCAACATCTGCTCGAATGCAGATCTCAGCAGCAGGGGAGAGAAACGCACTCTCTCCCCATGGCTGGGGGCAGGACAAGGCCTCGTTTTGCAAGTGGGAAATGGAGCAAATGAGAAACTACACGCTCCTCCGTCTCCAGAGAGATGAAAGCAGAGTCCAGCTTGTCCTGGTTAGTACGGTAAGGTTGATGCCCGGCTGCTGACCAGACACCCCCACCTGGGGCACAGAGGAGCCAGTGAGAACCACTGACGCTTCACAAAATGATAACCTGGAGAACCTAAAGCCAAACTCGGGCCCCCAAATGCACGGTTTAGCTCAGTACTAAGATGTATTTTCAAAGCACATGTGAGAAACATCACTGCTGCCTCCGAGAAGAGAGAGAATTCCTCACACGCAGACCCCATCGCTCATTCACAGGCTGATGGGATCTCCCACTTGCATCCTGATTTTATAGACAAGCTGCTCTGCATGCAGTGTGCTTAAATAACTAAAGGCTTCAAAGAGAATTTAACAGGAACTGCAAATCAACAATGTTTGTCCTTTCACATTAGAATAACAAATGTTTTAAATCTGTTGTTTTGAGGACTTTGTTAGCAGCTAATCATTGTGTAAGAGTACAAGTGTTACATTCCCAAAACTTGCCCAGAAGCTTTTAAGTGATAAAAGAACAACACTTCCCATTCACATTTATAGCAACCTGAAAAGATGTCTCCTTTCTACTTCTGGCCTAAGCATTTCACGATGTTTGCTATAGCGGCACATTCTGTTTAATTATATGCAACAAAGAATATCTTGTTTATGTCTTCAGTACAGAGAGTACTGAAATTTGACCTTTTAATTTGTCCACAAGCAGCAAACAACCCACTGAAAGTATCTATGAATAACATAATAATACAAAACAGACACAGTCTTATCATTTTATTCCTTTAAAGAATTCTCAATTTTATTTATTATTGTTTAGAGAAGGGGGCATTGCTCTTGCAGTCCAGGTTGGAGTGCAATGGTGCAATCATAGTTCACTGCAGCCTGGAACTGTTGAACTCAAGTGATCCTCCTGCCTCAGCCTCTCAAGCAGCTGGGAAGACAGGTGTGCACCACCAACCTGGCTATTTGTTAAAATATTTTATAGACTGTAGAGACAGGGGTCTTGCTGTGTTGCCCAGGCTGGTCTTGAATTCCTCACCTCAAGTGATCTTCCCACCAGGGCCTCCCAAAGTGCTGGGACTACAGGCATGAGCCACCATGCCCAGCCACAATTCCCAATTTTAGACAGTTTAAGTGAAACCTATTGACTTCATTCTAATCTGCTGAATCCCCACCTGTCAAATTATCTGACGGTAAAATCTTATTCCAGTCCCACGGATACTGACCTGAAATGGCAAAACGATAATGCTCTGGAATACTGAGCTGAGACTGGGTGTTTGATGCTGCAACTCAGGCAGTACCAGCAAGTCCATGGTGACTCCCCAGATAAGATTTCACCTGGCAGCTGGCAGCTTCTGTGATCCAAGCCTCACTGCTGTCCCCATTTCTCCCCCCAGTTCTTTCTTTATCTCAAAGAACATTAGATGGATAGGGAAATTTTCCAGAAGAACGAATGTATTTGGAAGTGAGAGTTTATTCAGATGCCAAGAAAAGAATTCCCCAAAGCATTTCTGTGTATTTCCTTAGCCCCCAAGCTAGGTGCTATGATGGCAGGGTAGGTATAAAGAGATTCATTCCACGAGATGTATTTCTGTTCTTTTCCAGCATGTCCATGGCATGACTGGGAGAAAAGTGCCATTCCTTTCACCTTCTGAGAAACTATCTAATTCTCTTTATCCTCTTTAAAGATGAGATGCTTCCTGTCAACCTTACAGCTCACCTCCCATCTCCAAAATCTATGAAACATGTAGTGGTCAATAATGCAGGACTCTGGCATCAGAAAAGCTGGTTTGCATCTCAATCCCGACACTTGCTATTGTTTGATCTTGGACAAATTATTACTTTCTCTCATTCTTAATTTCCTTATTTCGTGAAAGGAAATAACCATTGTATGCTGCGCACAATGCCTGACACACACAAAACAATACATGATAACATTAAATTATTATGTTATATTAATTATATTGTTAGGCAATTATTTTCTGCTAAACAGAGTACGAGGCCGGAAATATGTAAAGTTTGTGTGTATTCCGGGTAGAAACTGATGTCTCTATGGCAGATTGCTGTAAACATAGCCATTTACTAAGGCCCCTAGGATGCTATCGGGTGCAGTGGAACACAAGTGTTCTAGTGCAGATTTTATGTTCAGAGGTTCATGGTGAGAAAAAAGGGAATTCATTTGAGAATAAAGAGTCTGGAACTAGATCAAAATAGCTGGGGTCTTCTCTGTTCTTCTCTGTTCTGTAGCCACAGGACAGTTGCTCGTGGAATCTTCAATGTTTGTATTACAAGGACTTAATATTACCTGCCACACCTACATCAAAGGGTTGTTGTGTGGAATAAATAACATATGTGTACGTGTCCTGTGAACTGAAGGTGAAGTTCAAGGCACTAATGTTCTCAAATGTCCTGTTTTTGTGTTCAAAACATGTGTTCATGTATGTTTTTAGTGCGCTACTCTATTAGCTACACATTAGTAAAATATGTGATTAGATCTATAAATATGCCTCAAGCAAACTCAGTCTATCAAAGTCCAGACTGACCTAAAATGTCTAATTTATAGGACAACTGTTTTTTAAAGAGTAAACTTACTTGCAAATATTATTTGCTTTAAGAAGAGTAGATTCACACATCATTTTTATAGAACAAATAGTGCATAAAATATAATAAGATATACTGGTAGCACGTGCAATATTGTAGCCATGTATTTATGTTAGCGTTCATTCATTCACTGTGGACCCCAACGAGCACTTAAGCAAATCTTCCCTTACACCAGCGGTCCCCAACCTTTTTGGCACCAGGGACCAGTTTCATGGAAGACAACTTTCCAGAGACCGAGGTGGGTGGGGTGTCGTGGGTGGGGAGGAGGTGGTGCAGAGCTCCCATGGACCAGCAATGGGCTGCAGCCCAGGGGTTGGGGACCGCAGCACCCATTTCAAATCTCTCTCTACTCTGCAATGTGTATCTTTGTGAAAGTGAAGATAATACAAAGTATAATCTCCTTGGTGAATTAACACACTGTGAGGAAATTTTTATATTTAACCCTATTAAGAAATAAAGCATGAACTCTTTGGAAGTTCGGGCAGATTGTTTAAGGATAGAGTAACATTTTATTCATTTGTGCACCCTTAGCATCTAGCCTTAAGAGAGCCTGCTCCATGTATGTTGTCGAACCATTGTGGTAGAAGGCATCAGACAATAACACAGAAACAAAGGTTAACTTAAAAATCAATCAATCCATGTTGGCCCTGAAGATAATGAAACTCAACACTACTCATCACCAGGAGCACTGTCCATATTCAGGGTTGGCTGTCACCCCTTGCAGGTACCCTCACTGCAGACCTGGCTTCCTTCCTTCCCCCCTGGTTTGAACAGTCTCAACTAACTTTTCCACGTAGGCCTGAAAGACTTTTTGCCAAAACCAAGTAATTCTGAAGCTACTTCTAAAAATTTAGAAACCACCTTCTCTACCCTCCTACAGCACACTCATCATCAGGACCTGAGTTCTGTCACTTCTTCCACAAACCACTATGTTCTAGAGTCCAGCATCTTCACGTTGAAAGCAGAGGCACAAGAGGAGATCCACTATTTCTTGCTGTCCTCTCCTCTACTCCCCTGAGTTGGCACAGACCTGACTGCACAGGCATATGCCTTTGTCATGTGTCCATCCGTCCTTAATCCCCTGCAACACTATTTTAGACCAATGTCTAGTGTGCTGGGTACCATGAGGAAACACAGACATACATAATGGTGGTCCCAACCCTCATAAGAGCAAGACAAAGGTTTCCAAAAGAGTAAGGAGGATTTGTTAAGATTACTAAAGTATGCATAATACAAAGTCACAGTTTGAGACATATTCCTCTGTGCCAAATCCAAGAGAAAGGAAAGAAAGGAATTTACCCGTAACGACAAGGGATCTTGCTGGAAGAGAGGCTGAAATGGCAACACTCACATCCTCCAGGCAAAGTCACAGCCCATTGTGTAGGACACTGGGTGTGTGACGTCTATATTTGAGTCACTCTTTTCCACCCACAGAGGCACATTTTTTAGCCCCCTTCAATATGGTGTTTCAGAACTCTAATCTGCTATGCTAGGAGTGTTGACTTTGGAGTTTGATTTTGAACTGTTCACTTTTGAGCACATGAGGTTAGAAAAGAAGTGAAGAGGTTGGTAGAACCAAAGCAGGAGGAAGAAAGGGGAGGGGAAACGAGAGGCCTGCACGTGTGCTGCCTTGATTTCCTTTAATTTTGATTTGCCCAGTCTCCACATCTACAGGGTAGATTGAAATAAGGACTTGCAATGACCTGGTACAGCTTATAATATTTTCCATGTATATTACCATATTCAGTGTCATCTGAATCTAAATTTTACTCTCAAATCCTGGTTTCCAAAACATTTGCTGCCCACCATTTAGAGCTCAACAGACATAAATATTCATCTTTTACAACTAACAGGCTTCTGTAACTTTAAGGCCATGATTCTGGTGCAGTAAATGACCATTCTAACTTATCTGCATCTTGTCCCCTGGGCCAAGCACAACTGATTGGACAGAACAGACTGGTCAACTGATCTTCAGCCCACAAGCACCCTGACCTCCTCTCTGCTCACCACATCTGACCGTTGGCTCTGTTGTAATGTTACATTTGTCCGTGATGTACAATCTCTAATTCTGTAACACACTCACATGCGTCCCTCAGCAAAGCCCTCCTGCTTCCCATCCTGGTCTGGATCCTTCCACAGCACTCGCCCTGTGATGCCCTGGGGAAGGACCACCTGCCTGGTGTGGTCCCAGGTCCCTGCTTTCCTGAGCACTGGGCTGGAGAGCAGCCCTCACTGGACAGGTCTAGCTCCTAGATCTAGAGACCTCTTCTGAGTGCAGGTCTCGAAGGACTGGAGGGAGCAGTTCACACCGGCACAGCAAGAGCAAAGGGCGCAAACACATTCGAGTCAAAACCTTCCATTTTCATCCCATGGTATCCTGCGGTAGGACTTCAATCGACTTTTAACCTGTGTATAGATTAATAAACCAGTAGAAAGTCTCTGACTACTTGACACTGGGGCTTTGTCCACTGAGGACTGGAGACGTGGAGAGGAACACAGTGAGAGAGGAAAAGGACAAAGCCTGACAGATTTGGCTTTCTTTTAAAATATGGCGAGTAACATGGAAGACACTGTATTGAAAAGCGCTGGAATACTTCTGTGAGGTAAAAAGACTTCTTTCCTTCTTTTCATTATCCACATTCTGGGGCCCTCCAATGGTATCATGAAGCTTTATTTCACTTTTTCTCTTCGGATTCTGTGGTGATTTCACATCACTGTTGCCCAGCATAACAATGCATGCCATTTCTCCTTTACCTTTTATCTCTTGTTAAAAAGAGAGCCTTGCTTTAAGAGGACCACGATAAAAATGCATAAAAAATGGACGCATGGCTGAACCAGAAGAAAACTTGAGTGGACTTGGGTCGTTTAGCCGACACGTACGTCTACTTGTACGCATGCACACACATCCTCAGAGGGCTGGTGAACTGACCTGATGACTGAAACTGCACATCAACCTTCTTCCCGGGTTTTCCATTGAACGGCTCACTGACAAGCCCACGTGTCCTGCCCCTCTACTGTATTTACTATGAGAATCTCAAACAAAGAATGAAGACAAAAGGCAAAGAGACTGAATATTTGGCTCTGCCTGGTTCCAAAAATTTCTAGTGTTTTTGTGCCTTTGCTCCCGTAAAACTAGAGTGACTTGTTACTTGCGGCTCAACCTTGTCCCATCCTCATCAGTCATGGCCTAAGACAAAAAACTCAGTACCACTCACACTTTTGGGCAGCCTGACCCTGGCCTAAAGCCCCTGCTTAGATGTTAGGCTTCAACCCAGTTCCCAGGTCTCCCTAATGACTTTGTGTGCACAGGCAGGCATCTAACCTGTTCTCATGGACCGTGACCTCTCTTGGGAAGCCATCTGTACTGCCGCCCCTTGAAGAGGGGGCTCTGACATTGCTCCTGTCATCCTCCTCAGTGGCCAGGGCCCCATTTCCTCCTGAAACACATTCCTCGTTGCTGCTCGCCCATCAACTTCTAAGCATCACCTGTTCTTGCTGCTTATGAGGACACCCCATTTCCTCACAGTGGAGCCCCCACACCAATGCTCCCTGACCCCTTCCTGGTGCCACTGCCAGGCCCTTCAGAGAGCCAGGCCCAGGACAGACAGACTCCTCTCTCTCCTGCCTCACCCCAGGGGATGCATGTGCCCTGCCAGGCCAGGCCCATCCTGCTGAATTTACTAGACATAGGCAGACATGTGAAAAAACATAGTATGTGGGGGGGGGGGGAAACTACTACATAAAGCTTAAGGGGAAAAAAAGCACACTTCTGACATAGCTATTCTGAATCACAAAACAGTTAAAATTTGAAGCTACAAGAGATCTTAGAGATCATGCAGCATAGCGGTTATGTAAGTTTTAGATTTCTAAAATCAATAAAATTTCCAAAATAAAGTGGAGCAAGTGGGGAGGAGGAACTTATGGAAGGTTGTCTGCCTCTGCTGCTGTCATCATATAGATGACAAGGACACCAAAAATGCAGGAAAGATAAAATTTCATCATTTTATACAACTGCATGGGTTTAACTTTATGAAAAACACACCACACTGTCTTTCTTCCTCCTTTCACCCCCTGTATATCCTCAGACCAGTGAAAACTCTGAGCCATGCGGCTCTAAGCAGCATCTTGGGAGCTAGAGAGCAAGGCCAACCCTCCTGTTTTACAGGTAAGAAAAGAGTAGCCTGACCCGATTCGATGACTCCTCCGAGACTGCTAGGCAGCGGGTGACACACTGAGCTGCACTGACTCCGTTCAGCTTTCTTCCTATTGCATTTGCTAAAGCAAGTTTCCGTGACTGTTGATATTAATATTTGGCAAAATGTTGATTCACTCTTAAATAACCATCACTCTCCTCCAGCAGCTCTGAAGAAGTGTAAGCACACGTGGCTCATCAGAAGGGATCCCCGAACCAGGATAACAGAGGTAGTGGAACTTCAGAGGTAACTGATCTCATTTTGCATTTTGAGAAATAAATACCGGAGAATTGTCTCAATAGCGACCTGTGTAAAATTAAAAATTCATTTTGAATTGACTGGTATGATTTGAAGATAGTTCTCAAAATTGAAAATAAGTGCGTGTCACATTTCCAGAAGTTTCTTCCATGTTTAATGTGTCCAAAAGCTCAGGGACTGTATAATGCAAATGGCATTTCTTTCTAAGGGCAGGACAATTTTTAATGTCTTTCTTCCCTCAAATACATGCTATCTAACTTCTCCTTTGCAGCCTCAATAATTCCTTTTTCCTTATTGTCTTATTACTCTATTTTTTAAATTGACAGATAACATTGTATGTAGTTATTGTATACAACATGATCTTTTGAAGCATTAGGTTTTTAAGTAAGGAATGTTCAATTTCCTAAGTACTAAGTCTGACAGTTGATACGTCACTGACATTTCACTCTCACATTTCTTTTTTTTTGTTATTGTGAAGGTACAACTTCCTTCTTTCAAACACATAACTTGGCTTGTAATTATATTTCAAATTTTTTTTTCAGCAATGTTTGTGAAACCATGGATAAGTCAAAAAATTGTGTTATTTTCGAATATGAACTAATGGAACTAATGCAGCACAGACAGCTCGAAATATCAACGAAGTGTTTGGGATGATGAATGCACAGTATTTTCAATGGTTTCAGAAGTTCCATTCCAGTGATTTCTGTCTTGAAAATAAGCCACATGGGTGATCTGAGACCAAGGTGGATAATGATGAGCTGAAAGCTACAGTGGAAGCAAATCCATCTCAACCTACACATGAATCAGCAGCAAGGTTTGATGTTATTTTTCCAACAATACTGGGCCATTTGAAACAAATCAGCAAGGTAAAGAAGCTGGATGGGTACCACATGAATTAAGTGAGCATCAGAGGACAAATTGTCTTGAAGCTTGCCTTTCTTTGCTGTCATGACACAAAGGTGAACCATTTCTATACCATATTGTTATGTGCGATGAAAAATGGATTCTTTTTGACAATTGCAAGAGTTTGGCATAATGGTTGGATAAAGATGAAGTGCTGAAGCACAGTCCAAAATTGAATATTCATCAAAAAAAGCTAATGGCATCTGTTTGGTGATCCAGCATTAATATTATCCATTACAACTTCATGAAACCTGGTCAATCCATTTCAGATGTCTACTGCAACCAATTGGACAAAATGATGAGGATGCTTGCAACTAAGCAGCTGAGATTGATCAGTATAGACAGGCCAATCCTCTTGCAAGACCACATGTTGCAAAAAATAATGCTGGTCAAACTACAGTCTGGACTTGGAAACTCTCTGACATCTACCATATTCACCTGACCTTGCACCAACTGACTACCACTTCTTCCAGGCTCTGGACCATTTCTTGCAAGGAAAAACATTCAATTTTCAACAAGCTGTGGAAAACACTTTTCACAACGTCATTGCCACTCGCTCTCCAGGCTTCCTCACTACTGGCATTAACAAGCTACTGTCAAGATGGCCAAACTATGTCGATAGTTTTGGCACTCACTTTGATTAATTGTACTGCTTCTTGTTTGAGATATAATAAACTAAACTTTTGATTCAAAATCAAACATTTCATATTTAATGACCTTAAAATATATGCATTGTATTATAGAATGACTAAATCTAGCTAATGAACATATGCATAACTCACATACTTATCATTTTTGTGGTGAGAACACTTAACATTCGCTCTCTTAGCATTTTTCAAAAATATAATATATTACTATTAACTACAGTTACTATATTGTACAACAGATCACTTGAGCTTATTCCTCTTACCTAACTGAAATTTTGTATCCATTGACCAACATCTCCCCAACTGCCCCAGCCTCTGGTAACCACCATTCTATTCTCTACTTCTGGGAGATCAACTTTTTTAGATTCCATATATTAGTGAGATCTTGGCAATATTTGTCATTCTGTACCTGGCTTATTTCATGTAACATAATGTTCTCCAGATTCATCCAAGTGCAGCAAAAGACAAGATTTCCTTCTTTTTTATGGCTGAATAATATTCTATTATGTATATATACTGCTTTTTCTTTATCCATTCATCCATTATTGTACACTTAGGTTGATTCCATATCTTAGCTATTGTGAATAATGTTGCAATAGAGAGTATAGATATTTCTTTGAAATACTGATTTCATTTCCATTGGATATATACTCAGCAGTGAGATTGCTGGATAATATGGTAGCTTTATTTTTGAATCTTTGAGGCAGCTCCATACCATTTTCCATAATGGTTACACCAATTACATTCCCATCAACAGTATACAAGCATTCCCTTTTCTCTACATCCTTTCCAACACTTATCTTTTTTTATATAAAATAAGCATTCTAGCAAGTGTGAAGTGGTATCTCATTGTGATTTGAGTTTGCGTTTCCCCGATGATTAGTGATGTTGAGCATTTTTTCATATACCTGTTAATCATTTATATGTCTTCTTTGGAAAAATGTCTATTCAGATCCTTTGCCCATTTCCTAATCAGGTTATTTGTGTTCTTGATATTGAGTTGTTTGAGATCCTTATATATTTTGGATATTAACCCCTAATCACATGTACAGTTGGCAAATATTTTCTTCCATTAGGTAAGTTGTTTGTTAACCCTCTTGATTGTTTCCTTTGCTGTGTAGAAGTGTTTTAGTTCAATGTAATCCCATTTGTCTATTTTTGCTTTTGTTGCATGTGCTTTTGGGGTTATATCCAAAAAATCATTGCCCAAACCAATGTCATGGAGCTTTTTCTCCTATGCTTTCTTTCAGTGGTTTCACAGTTTTGAGTTGAGTCTTACATTTTTGTCTTTCATCCATTTTATGGTGATTTTAATGTGTGGTGTGAGGTAAGCATCTAATTTCGTTCTTCTGCATGTGGATATTCAGTTTTCCCAACATCATTTATTGAAGAGACCGTCCTTTTCCCATTGTGTGTTCTTGGTACTTTTGTCAAAAATCAGTTGGCTGTAAAGGTGAGGATTTATTTTCACACTCTCTATTCTGTTCCATTGGTTTTGTGTGCCTGTTTTTATGCCAGTACCATGATGTTTTGGTAACTATAGCTTTGCAGTTTATTCTGAAGTCAGATAGTATGATGCCTCCAGCTTTGTTCTATTTGCTCAAGATAGCTTTGGATATTTGGGGTCTTTTGTGGCTCCATATGAATTTTAGGATTGTTGTTTCTATTTCTGTGGAGAATGTCACTGGTATTTTGATAGGGATTTTACTGAATCTGTAGGTCACTTTGGATAGTATGGGCATTTTAACAATATTAACTCTCCCAATTCTTGAACACAGGATATCTTTCCATTTATTTTTTTCATTGAATTTTATTTCTATTATATTTTTTTCTAAAAATTTTTCTTGTTGAATTTTATCACTTAATTTTATTTCTTTAATTTCTTTCATCAATGTTTTATAGTTTCCAGTGTAGAGATCTTTTATCTCCTTGGTTAAGTTTATTCCTAAATATTTTTTTTGGCAGGTACTGTAAATGAGATTGTTTCCGTGATTTTTTTCAGATAATTCATTGTTAGTATATAGAAAAGCTATTCATTTTTGCATGCTGATTTTGTATTCTACAATTTTAATGTATTTGTTTATTAGTTCTAACAGTTTTTAGGTGGAGTACTTAGGGTTTTCTATATATAAGATCATGTCAACTGCAAACAAGGGCAATTTAACTTCTACCTTTCCAATTTAGATGCCTTTATTTCTTTCTCAGTAATTCTTGATCTGTTCTATCCTAAAATATTGTTTCTGCTTTCACTTATTCCTGTCTATTCATTTCCCCTCTCAACTCACTCAAGTTTTCCTAAAGTCGCATAGGAACTTGCTCTTTGGCACTGAAGTGAATAAATCCTTCCTAAGCTGGCATGTGAATGAATATTTCATCACTTTCTATAACTGTATGTGACAGCTATCATCAACTACTTCTGTTTTATCAATTCTAAGAAATTTTAGTTCTTTGAAGCATTTTAATGTGGTTTTTATAAAATACAAAAAAGATAGCCATAAAATTATACATTTGTGTTGGGAAAGAATAAAAGATCAAAATTTCTGTGCAAGAATGCTTTCAGCCCTAAACTCTCTTGCCTATTCAAAAACGATATCCATAAAACTAGCTCTGTCATGAGAAGAAAAGATTATTCCAGTTTCTTTTGGATGGTAAACTCTGACCCTAAAGCAATGCAGTGCTAACCAGATAGCCTATTTCTGTCCCTTTTATCCAGAAATTTCAAAGTGTAAATGAAAGGAAGGTGATATTTTGGGCCTCTTCTGGGTTAGGATGGAGGGACAACAGAAGCCAGAAGATTTAAGAGGCTTGTTCATTGTTAGGCATAAAAGCAGAGGATGAAAGAATACTGTTGGTCTGGCTCATTCTGAACTTTTCTTGTAAAATGGCCAAATCAGCCCCCTGAGATTGAAGGGACTTGCCCAGGCTTCAATGAGGCTGGACATGACTTCTATGCTATTCACATATGAGCATCTAAGGCCAGGATTTGGCTTTATAATAGCTTGAAACAAACATTAATTGAGTCAAAAGTTCATCTTCCTCAGAAGGATTACCCATTGAGCTTTTCACTCCATTTTTCTATCATTCATTATAGTTTTTGAGACAACACAGATCTTCTGTATCAAGATGATGATCTGTATTTTCAGAAATGTCACATGTACACCACATATATATATTTTGCTCTAAGAACCTAGGTACTAAAGCTGTGGGAAATGGCCATCTCTTGTCAAGGTCGATGATGGAAGGAGATTCATGAAGAGAAGATTCCTGTGTGTATAAAAGACTTGGGACATGTTCTTCATGATCACCAAAGCCTATCAGCAAGTTTATTAACTGGACAGACATTGCCCAGGCCCTGACACCTCAAGGGATGCCTGCAGCATCTGCAAACTTATCTGTAGCCCTGAAGAAGACTCCACAAGCTCTTTGCCCACCTGTCTACCATTCTGCACTGAGACACAGGCAGCTGGTCATAGCTAGATAAAAATCTTTTACTGAGAAAGTCCCCCATTTTCAAAGAAAACTGTTAATATTTATAAAATGGCTCTGATGAAGTTATTAGAAACTCTCCAAAGCCAAAGCACGGAAGTTTTCTCACTCAGGCTATTATTTCTGACTCAGTCTAAACCACCTCAGCTGCACAATTTTAGACAACAATGGAATCAAGGGCCATAAGGAACACATCTCCCTTACAGTTTTAATTACAATGATGACTATGAATAAGGATGGATTCATTAGAGGTGCAACATCCCATTCAAATACGCCTAGGCTTCTCCCAAACTCAGTCTCCCAAAATCCAAGTTAAACTCTCAAATGGGGGACTATGAGGGACTGTGCACCTGGCTGAGTGACCTGACCTCTTCATCAGCCCTGGACAATCTTTAAGGGGCAGGAAAGCACCTCCACCCCACTGCTCACATGATGTTGGCATCTGCCAAGACGTTGTCTCTGGAGGGGGAAAGTAGCCTGACTGGGCACAGGAATGTTGTATGTCAGTCCAGGATTCACTAAGCAGTAAGAGAAATCATTGACAAATGATGACTTAGTGACAACACTACACGCTGAGATGTAGGAACTTGGAGAGAAAAGGACAGTCATCTTTTTAATGAAGGCTAGTTTACGGAAATTGATTTTGGATGTCTGTTCACCGAGTTTGACAAATGAAGCAAAATCCAGACTGGTTCCCAGAGGCAGGCACTTGCTCTTGGTAATATTGATGCTTTCTTCATATTCAGCACTTTTATTTTAACCCAAATCAGTTCGTTCCTGGGGGAAAAGGCATTTTATTTCTAGAGAAAATAAGATGGAGTCACAGAAAGGTCTATCTAAGATGTGGCAGCATGGGAAAAGCCAGAGCCAGCCCAACCCTGGAGAGTTTGGAGGACACACCTACCTGGGTGAGCAGAACACCTTCAATGGTCAGTGACAGAACTATGGGCTTCCATAATGCTTACCTAAGGGGCTCATGCAGAAGAATGAAATTTTAACCTCTGCTTTAAAATTGCAGTTCTTCATTCTGCCTTTATTCCCTCACAAGTTATTCTCCCAAATCTGGACTAGAAAACAGTTTGCTGTACTTGCAATTCTTTGTCACCCAGAACCCCAGTTTCCTGAGGAATCAGATCTCAGGACTTTTAGGAGTGCCAAATCTTGATCCTCAAATAGAGTTGAGCTGAAAGTACTCTACTATGTTCAGATTTTCTTCTTCTTCTTTTTAAATTGAGAATGCTAAGATGTGCCCATCAGAGCAGCAATAGAGTCTGGAAGGAAAGCGATCTGTCAGTGGACAAGGATGTGCATTCCAGTTCTGCCACTTACTGGCTATGCCACCCTGGGCAAGTTGATTAACCTCACAGAGCCCAGGTTTTATTTTTGTAAAACAGGGACAATGGTATCAGCTACTTCAGGGAGCTGATGTCAACAATAATAATACCCAATTTTTATTGACCATGTACAATGCAAAACACTTTCTAAGTTTTGTATATATTATCTCATTTAATGATCACAATATCTCATTGAGTTAGGTGCTATTATCATCTACATTTTATACAGATGAGGAAACAAGCTCACAGGAATCAAAATCATGTTTAAGCCAGAATTTGAAGAGGGGTATGTTGTGAACTACTACATAGAGTATAAATTAATTGATATAAAATGCTTAGCATAGTGACTAAAACATAATAAAAACTCAGTAAAAGTTTTGATGCAATTAATGTTAAAATATCATTAATGAATATAATAGTATTTTTAAAAATATTAGGACCTATGAAATATTTAGTGTGAGAGATTCTATTTTGTTAATCAGCAGTTAATAAACTCTTTGAGGGCAGACAGTGAGCTTCACTTACTGTTGTAACAGATTCTTGTACAGCATTTATGGCAAAGGGGCTCTATGAATATCTGTTGACCGAAGAATAATTCCACTTGGAATCATCAGTACTACAAAGAAAAGCCGACTCAAGACATGCTCAACTAGGCCAAGCAAAAAGACACCTAGAACACAAACTGATGCTACCATTTGGCCTCCTATACTATACGTTTATTCCTTATCAGTGACAAGTCCTTATAAGACTATTATCTTTAGAAAATATAGAATACGAAGAATAGTATGGTATTTTTGTCCTTATTGAAGAGTATTTATCAAATAATAATCTCCTTCCCAAACTGTGCTGACTGAAGACACAGAAAATTAAAATGTGCTTTTCCTTAATTAATTCACAACAAGATGCTGCAAAGTCCTAAGAAAGCTGCTAGGTATTTGGTTTTGGAGAATCAAAGATTACGAAATTTATTTCTACTTTTAAAATTTCCAATGTAATATCATAAATATAAAATAATCATTTCCTCATAACATTTTGGTTTATGACACTGCCTTTTAGAAAAGTTCCCTCTTCTTCTGTAAGAATAAATTCCCTAGTAACTTCCATAAGTTCTATAAGAAAGAACTTTTCTAAAAGGCAGTATCATAAACCAAAATGTTAATTTTAGGGAACTAATTAAAATCTCTATTTTAAACATGAGAAACTCTGGGTGCAAAAAAGCTCGTGACTTGCTCAAGGTCACACAACCGATGAATGGCAGAACCAAGACTCTGTCTCCTGATTCAGTGACATTTTCAAGCATCTGAAAAGAAAGGTGGCCTTGGAAAGATGACATTTGAATAAGCAAGAGAACAGACAAGCTTCAGCATAGTTCAACTATTCAGAGCCAAGTGGCATTATGTAATCACACACATTAAAATGTTCTTTATAATTTTCAAATCATTTTTTTCCTCAAGGACAAATTTTCTTGAGATTGTTCCCATTTTTAAATGAAAGAAAAAAGAGTGAGTTAAAAAAGAAAAAGTTATTTGCAATCATGCTTCTGAACATAATGATTTTATGCAAATCAACAAATATTTCTAAAAAAACAAAAAAACAAAGAAACACAAATATTTCTAGAAAATTATTATAACTGTGTTTAATAAAACATAGGAAAAACTTAGTGGTAAATTACTACTGCTAAAATCCTGAATATATTCAATATTTCACATTTAAACTGTAAAGCATGCAACTGGAGGTAAAACATTGTAAACTACAGTACATGCGCACAAACTCGATCTCATCCAACCTTCTGTGTGGCTGGTTTTAAAGCTGTGGTGATAAAAACCTTTGCTCCATAACGATCTAATGGTTACACACACACACAGGGCTGTCTCTCTGGAACTATCAATGTTGGAGACAGAGGGTAGGTCTCGTAAGGAGGAAATCATGTGCAATAATTACCTGGGCATGTAAAGGACTCTCTCCGCCACCACAAAGCCCACCCTGAAGAAGAGATTGCTGGCTGGGATGAACGGGAACACCAGGAACAACAAGCCCACCAGCACTTCCTTGTGCTCCAATCTCTGAAACACGCAAGAGCGAAGCACAAATTAATTTTTGCTTAATTCCACTTCAGGCAGCATTTGACCATCTCCTTCATTTTCAAGTTCTCAATGGAGGAATGAATAAATTAGACCCATATAAACATTCCGACCAGTGTGCTGAACTTAACAGAGAAAGCCCACAGGCTAACATCACTTGCACACCAAAACACTCACACATACCCCTGACACACATTTGCCACCCCGGAAAATAAGACATTGGCACAATATGGTCGATGACCATTACTTGTTGTTCTGGGCTGGCCCTACAACAACCCTACTTTTTGGTTCTGGAAACTTTCAGAATCTCAGTCTTCCCAGACACCTTGTTTCCAGGGAGCAGAGCAGTTGGATAAAGCCAAACACAGTAAGGTGCCACGGAGAATTTAATTATCGTCTTCTCTGAAATAAAAAGCATTTTTTAAAAAAAGTTCACCAGGAGAAGCAAAGATTATTTATTATTTAATAAAGAAAATTAAATGCTAATGAAATTTGGGACATGAATGAAGGGGGGGTCAATTGAGCTCAAGAATATCTTAACATCTCTTAAATTACGCTGGTAAACATTTATTCCATGAATTTTTTTGGAATAAAAAATCATTACAATAACTCATTAAATTGACAAAGAACCTTATTCTGATATTGTATATATTAATCTGTAAAGATTTTTCTGTCACAAGTTATAATTAACAGAAAAACTCCTGTTTATTGCCAACAATATGTTGTAATGAGCATTGTAAAAAATAGTTTGTATTTTCTTGTGTATATATGGTATAGACACATTTGAAGAGAGGTCTATTTAAAACAGACCTTAATGTATTAGATAATATTTTCTTTAAGTTTAAGAAGAAAAGCAAGTAGAACTTTCCATACTATAATTTTTAATGTTTCCCATAAACATTTTAAATAGTCTGCTACTTTTAATAATTAGAAAAGTAAATAACAGAATTGCACAAATATACATAAAAGTCCCTAATAGCAGCTACAAATACTTTAAATATACAAAGTAAAAGATTTTAAATATCTTGTGATATTTGTCACCTGGATTTTATTAAAAACTTTATTTTACTAACTACAGCATATAGAGTAATAAAATTTCTGAGAGCAATTCCATAGGATTCATACAGTTTCTCTTAAATAATTAATTGTTCTATGAGCAATGATCTCGCTTTTTACCTAAAGGAAACACAGCCTTTAGAATTAAAAGAAGGAAGGAATAAAAAGGTAACATAACAAGCCTTCAACTCAAGTGGATACATGAGGATGTTACAATTCTATGACGGACCAAAAAAAACTAAATAAAGGAGCAAGATCATTTTATTTAAAAGCTGCAAGCTATCTTTCTAATTTAGATTATACTTTGCATTTACAAAGCACACTTCAATTTGAGGACTTAAAGTACATAATTTAAAAAAAAAGAAAACCTCTTCACAAGAATCCTATAACGTCAAGAGCAAGTACTTCTTGCTGACATTGAAAATAAACCCTAAAGTATTACTATCAGTGTCTTGTCACGCATTCCTCATTAACTCTGAGCCTATTATTAAGCAGTACGCTGACATTTTCTTTTCATAGGTGCATTTTTATATTTTGGAGATAGTTGGTTACTTCTTTTGACTCTTCAAGAGCTGAAATATTTTTACAAAAGCATTCATGTGTCTCCCTAAGATATTTCTGCAGAATGTAATGCATCCTATTACTATAATTCATCCTAAGAATTAAGAGTGCAGGTATAAACAGAACTCTGATCAGGCTGTTTATGTCCCTGGAGAGTGCTTTGTCCAAGTGCCCCCTGCCCCTCATCATGGTTATTAGAGAATGCCCCTCACCGGGGATCTGAGAAAGGCATCGCCAGCATCACATCCCCAACATCACACCTTCTGTCTGACCAAAGCTGCCTCTCTGAGTAAATGTGGGTGGCCCTTGACTCAACAGAGCCCCAAGCGCCAGGCTGCCAAGGTTGGGAGGCACCTTCATCCTTGCAGTGGGTGTCAGATATGAATTGAGGTCACCCTCCCTCCCTCCTCCTCAACCACTGTGCCCTTGCAGTGGGCAGGATCCCCATGGTGCCCCCCAATGCTGGGGACACAGAAATGGAGGAGGGTCAAGGAGCATCCATCCGCCTTCCCCAGAAGACCGATGTGCAAACTGAAAAACTGCAGTGCAGTGAGCTCATCTGTTCCTCCACCAGGATCTTCAGGTGCCAGGCACAGTCATTATTTCCTTCATGAAAATTATCCCAGTTGTAATTACACATTTATTTGTGCGTTTACTGTCTTTAATGTCTGTCTGTCCCACTAGACTGTGAGCTCCAGGAGGGCAGGGAACTCATCAGCGGTGTTCACTGCTGCATGACTTGTGCTGAGCTCAGTGCCCAGTGCGGATATTTGCTGAATAAATCAATCAAGTGAACAAATGTACCCAGGCAAGAGAGAAAACTGAGTGGAAGAAGAGGAGGAGGTAGAGAGGGCTTCCCGGTAGAGGTGACCCCTGGGCTTGAAAAATAAATAAATGCTTCTAAGGCAGACACATTTGGGCATGAGGAGGTGGTCACAGCTAGGCACACTCATAGGAAAAGATACAGAATGTACACAGCAGGGAGTAAGACTGGACATGTCAGCGGGTGACAGATCATAAGAGTCTTGTAGGCCCTGCTGTAGAACTCACCTTCACCCAGGGGCAACGGAGAACTGCTAAAGGGGCCCTTGCGCACAGAAAGAAAAATGAGTGAGTGTCAGCGGTCAACGTGTAGACTCAGGTTGCAGCCCTGCCACCAATACGCCATCGTGCCTTGGGCAGGCTTATTATCCCATCTGTCCTCAAGGAGCCTCAACTACAAAATGAGACTCAGGGTTGAGTGGAGTTGGGTCATTACACAGATTTCCCGAGCACCAAAGGTCCATGTTATCGGAGTCGTGAGCTGCAAGCTTGGAGGATACCATCCCATACTGCTACCAGAGGAGCTGTTTTCTTTATGTTTAAAATAGCAAATTGAATCTGGTAACAGACTTAAACCTGAGGTATGAAACTATTAGAATTCTAGAGGAAAACGTTGGAAGGACTCTCCTAGATATTGGCCTAGGCAAAGAATTTATGAAGAAGACCCCAAAGGCAATCACAGCAACAACAAAAATAAATAAATGGGACCTGATCAAACTAAAAAGCTTCTGCAC
>CAUYRT010070685.1:0-27594 GCA_963574885.1 Lepilemur ruficaudatus
ACCGGGCATCTACCGAAAAGAACAAAAGACACTCTATAAAAAAGACACCTGCACTCGAATGTTATAGCAGCACAATTCACAATTGCAAAGATGTGGAAACAACCCAAGTGCCCATCAATCCATGAGTGGATTAATAAAATATGGTATATGTATACCAGCTGAATATGTACTATTCAGCTCTAAGAAACAACGATGATATAGCACCTCTTGTATTTTCCTGGATAGAGCTGAAACCTATTCTACTAAGTGAAGTATCCCAAGAATGGAAAAACAAGCACCACATGTACTTGCCATCAAACTGGTTTCACTGATTAACACCTAAGTGCATATATAGGAATAACATTCATTGGGTGTCAAGCAGGTGGGAGGGGGAAGAAAGGATGGGTATATACATACATAATGTGTGCCATGCTCACTGTCTGGGGGATGGACACACTTGAAGCTCTGATTCGGTGGGGGGAAGAGGGGGAAGGCAATACACGTAACCTAAACATTTGTACCCCCATAATGTAAAAAAAAAAAAGTGACTTGTTAAAAAAAAATGTCAGGTTCTTAGTAAAATAAATAAATCAATAAAAAATAAAAGGACAGTTGAGAACCTTTCACAAGATTAACTCTCTAAACTCATTAAATTTTTACAAAAGAAGAAGATCCTGTTGTTTCTTGCCTGGAGAAAATCAGAATCTTCTGGGTTTAAATGTTTAGGGAAGTCCAAAGGATTCTTCTACATGCTGAGAATCTGAATTTGAAAACTAGCTAGAACAGTTACAACGTTGTGGCCACACAGACGTTAAAGAATCCACGGTAAGAATGCATTTTATTTCTTTCTTAAAAAGAAGCTCCCTCTTACTGGCTTACCCAATTCAGCCACATATATCTTTTATAAATGCAATCAGACCTGAGAAATAAGTTTTTTTGCATTTTGTTACTCTGAGATAAAAGGAGTATAGTGCATGGGTGACCCTCCTTGCTCATCTCTACCTCCACGCTGGTAATTCCCGGAGATAAGAGTCACCAATTTCAAACAGAAACATGAGATAACCAGGTCGAACTTTCATTTCCAAAGACCCTCACCCTTACTCATCATCTCTCTGGAAAAGCCCGGTGTGTTGGGATAAAGATGAAACGATCACCGATCAGGTTTGCTGGGCTCTGCAATTCCTCACTCCCAAGAACCAAAACCCGTGGCCGGAGCCTGGCTGCACACTCGGGGTGCACAGGCAGGCCCTGACCTCCACTGCGCGCCTCTCTGCTCCCCAGTGGAGCGCGGAGCACTCACGCTCCACGGTGCCCCCGAGTTTATCGGCCTTTCCAAACAATGTCAAGAATTATTTTGTTTGACTTCTTTGATGTTCCCAGTTTACCTTGTTTAAGATTAATAAAGCAATTACAATACTCTCAATTAAGAAGCTATTTTAAAATGCATTTTAATTCCAGTTCATGAGCAACTCACTTAATTATTTCTACTTGTTTTTCTTCTTGAGTGGATAATTTCTTCTCTCTCAGGGTAGTACAGCAATCTTTTTCTTAGAGAAGAAGAAATACTAGGCCAAATTCTTCCCTAAAACATAGCACCTTAAGCTCATATGATCAAACATACCTTTCTGAGTAAGTAACTCTCACATCTCATGAACTATCAGATCTTATTCTTACTTCAAATTAAACCTTTTGGGGGAATTTTAACTCATGTTAACAATCCTCAGATTTTTTTTTTTAACCTTTTGCTATATACTAACTAGACCATCCTCCACATCATATAACTGAGAAAACATGTTTAAAAGCTGGGCCCCAAATGACAAAGACAAACTTGACCAATAGGCCTGGCTCCTAATCTCCTAATCTGGCTTTGTCTGACCATCTGTGGCACCCTGGAAGAGCAACCTCACTGAGGATGTCTCTTGAAACTTGGGGGAAAAAAAGAGGAAAATAATCAAAATCCCTTCCTTATTTTCCTGGATTGTTAAGAAAATTAAAGGTGGTGATACACGTAAAAACACCTTGCAAACTGTAACACTCTAAGCACTAAAGGTATCATTAGTGCTTGTCCAAACTACACAGAAAAGAGTCACTCTGAGGCAGGCTATCACGCTGGGAGCAATAGGCGCTCAGAGGATCATTAGCAGGAATGGAGATGGTAGTGACAGCCACTAGCAGAGGGCCCCAGAGCCCCATTTGTTTCCTCAGCCCCAGCCCCTCAGAGCAGGTAAGAGTCAGGCATGACCCATTCTGATGACCTTTCCCAAACAGCCACAAAGAGACAGGGACATGGGTTTCTGGCCCCTCACCTTTCTCCATTCAGAGCTTAAGATTCAGGTACGCTGGCCTTTACTGTGTCTTGCGTTGCAGAATTTTACTGTTGTTGTTGATTTGTTTGTACGTTTTCTGCTTTTTGGTCATAATGCAAAAGAGTTCCCTTATGTCAGGGCAGGGAGCACCAAAGTTCTAAAATATTTGATAACTGTAGCTTAAAGAAAAATGTTTGAGTCAAATATAAGAAAAAGAAAAAAAATGTATTTAAGGATTGGGATTTCTATGCCTTAGCATGACAAGAAAAGATTGTAATTAAAAGGATAATCTGGGTCACCATGCCACACTTACTAGCCAGGTGACCCTGGACAAGTTGCTTAATTTTTCCATGCCTGATTTCTACTTCTATAAGGTAGGAATAAATAACAGTATCTACCTCATACAGTTGTTGTGAGGAATTAAATGAGTTAATACAAGTAATGTGTGGAGAACCATGTTAGCACATAATAAGTACTCTTCCAATAGTACTATTAAAAATTTGGAAACTTTTATCAATCACTCAGATGTTGGCCAGTTTAAAATTTTGTTTCATCTTTTCTGGGTCTTCTGTAGTTAGCAATAGTTGAACAGCTTGTTCTTGTGAGAACAGACAAATAAATCAATACAATACTATATCCCTGTGGTCCCCAACCCCCAGGCCTCAGACTGGTACCGGTCCATGGCTGGTTAGGAACCGGACCACACAGCAGGAGGTGAGTGAAGAAGCTTCATCTGTGTTTACAGCCACTCCCCATCACTCATACCACCACCTGAGTTCCGCCTCCTGTCAGATCAACAGCGACATCAGAGTCTCATAGGAGTAGTAACCCTTCTGTAAACTGCGCATGCGAGGGATCTAGGCAGTGCGCACGTTATGAGAATCTAACGCCTGATGATCTGAGGTGGAGCTGAGGCAGTGATGCTAGCGCTGGGCAGTAGCTGCAAATACAGATTATCATTAGCAGAGAGGTTTGACTGCACAATAAATGTAATGAGCTTGAATCACCCCAAAACCATCCTCCCCGCTGCCCCGGTTTGTGGAAAAATTGTCTTCCATGAAACCAATCCCTGGTGCCAAAAATGTTGGGGACCACTGCTATGTCCAGTGCATGAGAATGTACATCGTATGTATCAGTCCTAGATATTGCAGTTGGTTTTGGTGAAATGTGACCGTGTTTCTACACAAATTAGAAAGCCTATTCCTTTGCCCCCTTTTTTCCCTCAATTCAGAGGCAATGATCCCGATGATCTATTTAGACATATTGCTGGCTATGTGTGGTTATTTCAATTATCAAATGCCAAATTAGCTTTCAAAGTAAGGCAAGAATAAAGAAAAGCAGTCTGCAAAGTCACTTTTCTCAACGTTTCAATAAGTAACACTAACACTAACTTTTAAATCAAATTTAAAATGTATGCGAAAAAATAATTATATGCAATCCTTTTGCATTTCAACTTTTGAGAAGAAACCTACCCTTACTTATATATTTTCTCAGGAGCAAGGACTGTGTTCCCTTATCTGTGTAACCCCAGGGCATTTGATAGACACTAGCTGACATAGTGGCTCGCACCTGTAGTCCCAGCTACTCTGGAGCCTGAGCCAGGAGGATCACTTGAGCCCAGGAGTGTGAGGTTGCAGTGAGCTCTGATTAGGCCACTGCACTCCAGCCTGGACAACAGAGACCCCATTTAAGAAAGAAAGAAAAGAAAGAAAGAGAGAGAGAGAGAGAGAGAGAGAGAGAGAGAGAGAGAGAGAGATGGATGGAAAAAAAGAGAGCTCACTTTACCCTGAGTTTAGAACCCATCAAATTATCAAATTCCTATAATCACAAAATCAAAGAGAATTACTGATATGAAAGAAACTGAGGCAAGGAGAAGTTACAGAATTTGCCCAAAGCCATGTAGCTATTTAAGGGCAGAGGCTGAAGCACAGCTCTGTCAGTCCTATAAAGAACGCATAGCCCATATTTTAACCAGAGCTTCCCATCTAAGGGCAAGTCTCCTTGGCCTCGTGCAAGCTTTGGAAATGTGCCTCTGACACCAGGAACAGAATAATTTAGGTGTTTTTCTTCACCTATGTAATCAGTATTTACTGGAGAGAGAGCTACACTCTCTGTTATGCTCAGGAATTAAAGAATCAGTGACTCTCTCACTGGCCTCTTCAGGCCTCTGAGAGGAGAGATTTGCTACTTGTTATATGAAATCCTTCTTCTGCCTCCAGAGCTTTCAGATTTCACCCAGTGGATAAATCAAAAGAGTTTCTGTGTTACTTATATTAAGGTAACCTATTGTCAAAGAAACATTTGGAGTTTGAGGAGTTGAAACTTTGCGAACAGATTAAGTGCAGTTTGAAATCGGGTATTTTAGACATAGCATTGCATGAAAAGCTTTCACTCTATCGTGTAAGAAAAAAATTCTCAATAAAACCAAGAGACTCACAGCTACAAATCAGTAAGTCAGTCAGAAAGCATCTGTTCCTAGCTGGCACACAGCCCAATGCTATGGCCACATGACCCAAGTGAGACCTCAAGGAGTTTAATTCAGCTGCAGTAGGACCATAACTCAGGTGTGCAGAGAGGGCAGCCAGGAGGGAGGTTTGCCCCAAGTCAGAGACAGAGAAAGGAAGAGGAGCCCAGCTCAGATGATATTATGTTCTACTCTAAAGCCTTCAGTGGGTCCCTGCTGCCTGCTGTGTGACATTTCGGATCCTCACTGGGGCTTCCAGGACTCTCAGAATGAGGTTCCAACCTATTTGTCCTTCTACCCTACTGGTTCCTTGCAGGTATACAATGTTTGTCCTATTTGTCCTTCTACCCTACTGGTTCCTTGCAGGTATACAATGTTCTAGATTAACCAGACTATTCTTTGCTCCCCAAACAGTCCAATCACATAACCACCTCTGCACCTTTGTACAATGTGTCTGTTCCCATGAGATGCACCAACCCCCTGTCCCACCCCAAGTACTACCTCTTCTCTAGAGCCTTTCCTGGTTTTTCCTCCAACTTCCTAGACCCCCTCTAATTGGATATGGCCTCAACTGCCATGAAACTTTTGCATTTCTGTAACTCACCCATGGTTATTAATTTCTAACTGGTGTGGCAGGAATTTGGGAATCTTTTTTCTTGCTCTCAACCAACATTAGCTGGGCATCTACTGTGTGTCAGATGTTGTGCTGGGTGCCTGGGACACAAAAGTGAATAAAGTCAAGGTTCTTGCCCTCAGTGGGCTTACATTCTAGTAAATGAGACAATTCTATGCTAGAGGCTTACACCTAGGGCAATGGAAGCCCAGGTAAGGGAAGAACTTACTGCCCCGGGAGATATGAAGGAGATGATGGTATTTAAGTTGGGTCTTGAAGAGAAATTTGTTCATTGGGCAAAAAATGGAGAGTAAGTTCTTCTAGGTAAAAAGAATATTATATTCAACAGTGCTTGGCTCAAGTTCAGGACAGACACTCAATATTTATTGAATGAATAAAGCAAAGGCCCCCAAAACTAGAGCATTGTCTTAGCACCCCAACCACTACTACCTACATTTACTGAATGCCTACACAATTTCCATCCCCACACCAACCCTGTAAGTTAAGCATCATCATCCTCATTTTATAAATGAGGAAACTGAGGACCCCCCAGCTATCAAGTGGTAGAGCCCAGTCTGAGTTATTTATAATCCAGGGATGTGCTAATGAATTCACCTCCAAGGAGGGACATGTAGAGCAAACTTGTGGCTGTCTTCCTCTAAGCCTGGGTGCACCACTCTGGGCACCCTTCAAACCCCCCTCTGGTAAGGTGTACTGGGCTCAAAAAGAGAGAAGCTGCTGAAGCCACATCCCATGCAGATTCTGAACAGCAGGACAAATAGGTTGGAACCTCATTCTGAGCTTCCCTATGAAGCTGGTGTCAGTCTTCTCAAGGTATTTGGTTTCAGTGGCCCCAAATGAGGGCCCTTTTTCTTAATTTACAAAAGACAACTTGGAGAAAGCCACCTAAACATCACTTCAGGCCAAGTTAGGCTACAAAAACTCTCCTAGGGCTCAAAGAATTGAACTGGATCTCTGGCTTTCTAGAACAAAGCATTTCATTTTTAATGGAGTTCTTGTCCCCCCTTTCTTTTTGCCTGATCATTTTCTCAATTTCTCCCTTTCTAGTTCAGGCATTTTCTGTAATACTTGTGTTGGGCACATGCTTCCCCCGCCAGCTGAGACTATTATATCTTGCTATTGTGGCGTTCCTTTTCCATTGAAAGCAATCAAAAATGAAAATCCACATTTCAGAACAGTGTCTATTAAATATGCACCTTTCTTGTGGATGAAAAATAAAAAGACTGATTTTCAGCTCTGTATATCACCTAAAGATTAGATATTGGGTGAGACTTCTGCTTCTCACAGACCATTTGCATTTGGTAATTGAGAATGGCAAAAAGTGTGGAGTCAGAAGCAACTTATTTTAAGGAATGCCTTAGTCTAAAGCATTACTAATCAAAGTGCAGTCCTTGGATCACCAGCAACTGCTTCATCTGGGAGCTTATTAGAAATGCAGAATATCAGGCCCCACCGCAGACCAACTGAATCAGAATCGGCCTTTTAACAAGATCCCAGGTGATTTGTATGCACATTAAAGTTCCAGAAGCACAGGTCAGTCTAGAGCTAAGGTGAATTTGCTTTTATTGCCATTTTGGAGCCTCCATGTGAGTTTCTCACCTAAGAAAGAAAATCTCTGTGTAGTAACGCCATAGGACGTCCCCCACCACCCTGCCTCACCCAAACTGTTTATTCATAGGTGAATTGTGAAATGAAAAATATTCTTCCAGAAATCACACTCTTATCCTGGAGGAGTCCAAGGTGAAACAAAGCTGATGGCTAGTAGCTAAAAAGGAAGAGCTCTGAAATTGACAGGTAACAGTTACTCCCACCCTCTTCTCCAAGGTCCTGGATGTTTTTGCTTGGTGTATTCCCCTCTGAAAGGAGGGAACAAATGCCGTGGGAACCTCACAGGTGACCGATGTGAGACCCAGGGGGCCACACCGTGCACTGAGCTCTGGATGCTCAAGGAGGATCCTCTGTAAACACCAGTGGGCAGAACCAAAAGCACAGATCAAATCCCAGCTGTGCTCAGACCTCACTCGTCCAGTAACAGTCAAAACAAATGTAAATGAACCTTGATTAACTAATCAGTCCTCTATATGGGAGATACGGACCAAGAGGATGGAAAAGTCATGTGGAGCTGGTTGGAGGGAATGAAAGCGAGAACTGGGAGGCAAGAGAAGAGGAAGAGAGGGAGTGACCCACATCTGCTCAACGCTGTTCTGCCCAGCTATTCCCACTTGCCCATGAAGCAGAGCTAGTGTCCAGGGATGGGCAGAGGCGATGACTAGACCCCTGGCAGGCCACACAGGTGCTGGCTTGGCTTCACATTTGACCTTATCCTCTATCGAGCACCCAAAAAGTTATCCCTTGTTAAAAAACAAAAACATAATCTAAGTCCCCACCCCAGGCAATGGTTTTCTCACTAATTCTGACGGATGTACATCACAGTAAACACCTTCACACTCTGGGCATCTTCCAGATGTCCAAGGAGAACACCCAAGTTATTGATTACTCCGTGTTAACGCCCAACTTGTTATTCCCCTCCTCCACTTTTGCAATCTTTCATTGTTTTTTTTTCTATCTTCACCTTTGAATTCTCTGAAACAACAATATTTTAAAACACTAAAATCGTTTATTTATGCCAATTAATACTTGTTTTTTAACCAACTATAATTTATCTATATATTAACAGTATTTCAGCTCCTTTTAAGATCAGCAAGCTTGAAAGGAAATTTGCAATGAACAGGAATGATGGACAGCAAGGAGCCGTGGAGGCAGAGACTTAGGCTCTGAAATTCAGACAGGAACTCCATCTGTCTTCCTCTACCACAACCAACAGATAGCCCCCTCCCCCAGAACCAAGTATGTTATAGATTAGCCACCTACAGAGTCTGAGTCTTTCAATGTTATTTCAGCTAACTTCCACTTCATAGAATAGCAACTGACTTGGTAAGTAAAGCAATCTTCCAGAAACATAACTGAAGGAAAAACCCCTGCAACCGTTTCCTGCCCCCAACATGCACAGACATGCTTGTACACATCACCTCTCAAGGAAAGAAAAAGTTAACTTTTAAATAAACCTGCCCTTCAACCAGTCTGGCCACGTTCTCAGACCCTTCACATTCTCCAAGGTGGTTCTCGAAACTCCTGGCTAAATCCAGAAGCTGAAACCTGACCTCTGTCCGCCGAGGGCATGGACAAGGGTCAGAGGTCCACAGATAACACCACTTTTTTTCCTTCTCTCATTTTCTTGACCGAAGTGAGAATAATGGGCCAGGCTTTATTGTCTTTCCATCAGAGAAGCCAGGCTGGGCACCTGGTGGAAAGCTCCAGACAGAATGTGGGTGTGTGAATGTGTGCGGGCTCCACAGGGGGAATGTTCTGTGAACTCCAGGGGTTTTGAAGCAGGAGAATCTTGGGCTGGGACACAGGTACCCTCGGGTTCTCAGGAACTCCTGACGTCCGCGTGTACGGGGGAGGGGTGCAGGGCTGTCCTGCCCGCCGGGCTCTCCCTCCCGGCTGAGCCGTCCCAGGCCCTCGCGTCTCAACAGAGCCACTCACCGCCTGTGAGCTGTGCAGGGCCGAAGCACAGCGCCAGTTGAAACCACAGGATCACGGCCAGGAGTCTCTGAGGGGACTGAGGCTGCTGCTGCTGCTGCTCTAGAAACCTATCTCCATTGCTGGGGTTCATTCCATGATACATCTTTCATCCACAGAGGGCATCCAGCTTGCCAGAGTCTGCAACCGAGAGCGGAGCACGACGATACCCCAGGCTGTCGAGGCTCGGGGGCCCACTCGCCCCCCTCCGCCCTGGAACCCGGCGCCCCCGGTTCCCAGGTTCCATCCCGGTCCTCCCCTGCGCGGCCTCCGCCCCCTTTCCCACGGCGAGACCGCCCGCCCCCGCGCGGGGCGCACCGAGGAACAGCCGCCGCGGGCGCTGCGCGCGCGGAGGGTGGAGGAGGGGAGGGCAGGCAGGGGTTAGCAACGCTGGCTCTGCGCCGGTCCCGGGGATTCAGCGGTGGTGCCCATAGCAGGAAAGTCTAAAGCCTTGCAGCGTCTGCGGGCTAAGAAAACACTTTTCCCTGGGCCTATACGTTTCACTCTCAGGAATCTCACAATGTGGCACCGTCTGCCCCAGCTACTTCTCTGGCTTTCCCCGGGATCGGGATGGATCCTATTGCCCCAGTCCCCAATGAGATTTCTCTGCGCTGTCAAAAAAATTCCTCCCTTGGGGAGCAGCGGCAGGCGCCAAATCCCCTCCCCGGCCTGCGCGCGCCTCCCCGGGATGGAGAGCGCCTCCCGGGCTCTCGGCCCGCCTTACCTGTGGGGCTCTCGCATGCAGCTCGCTTCCCTCCTCCGCCTCCGCCCCCCGCCAGCCTAACCCGCATCTGTGCGCGACCTCTGCCGCCGCTGCTGCGCGAGCGAGCGAGCGAGACGGAAGCCTCGGCAGCGGCGCCCGGCTCCGCTCCCCCCGCGCGCGCTCGCGCCCCGGCTCCCCGGCGGGCGGCTGCGGGGGGAGGGCCAGCCTGGCCGCGCGCCCCCGAGGAGGCGCCGCGCGCCCGCTACCTGAGCCGGCGAGCGCGCCGCGGCGCGGACAGAGGGAGGGGCCGGGGATGGAGCGAGGGCAGCGGCCGGGAGCGCGCGCGCGGGGACGCGCCTCCGCCGACCGAGCGGGTGCCACGGCGGGGCAGGGGGACCGGCGAAGGCGGGGAGGGGGCAGGGGCCGCCGCCACCGCCGCGACCAATGGGAAGCCTGCGCGCCTGCACCTGTCGGGACGCGAGGCGCCCGGCGGCCGCTGTAGAACGCAGGCACAGCCCTGTCGCCCCTTCCCCGCGCTGGATGGCGGCCCCGCCCCGCCGAGCGATCCCCGGGGCCCGCCGCAGTCCCCGCGCGGCCTTCGGTGCTCCCAGCGCTCGGGGCGGCGCGGGAGACTCAGCCTCCAAACCGAGGGGCGAGAGTGCGGGGCGAGCTGACCGCGCCTCAGGACCCTCGCCACCAACAGGGTCAGCTTGAGCAGGGGGCTGCCAACTGCCAACGTCCCTTAATTTCCCGCGCTACGCCCCTCCGCCAACCCCCGCCAAGGGTCTGCGGGTCCCCTTGGAGCCCGAAGGACAACCGGAGGCGGCTGAGAGACACTGTCCCTGTGCCCCGCACCCTCGGTATTTTGCCTTTTGCCAGCCGCAGGCGTTGAGTGCGGACTGTCGCCCAGTCTTGGAGAGGAGACAGCCCCTCTGAGCCTCCGCCGGGCAGGCGCTCCCCGGGAGAGGAGGCAGGGGTCCGGGAGGGAGGGGGTCTGTGCCACGCAGCAGGCTGGGTACCTGGGGGAGGGGAGGCAACTGGGGCTGCGGATCGGAACCCAAGGGGTCGGGATGTTTGCCCTTCCAGCCCCCTGCGGAGAGAGTTCGCCGGATCCGCGCGGTCCCTCGCGGTTTCCGCTGCCCAGGCCCAGCGCGCGACGGGCGCAGCTCTCACTCCCCACCGGCTCTGGCCCCGGTCCCTCCTCAGGGTAGGCCTCCCTCGGCCCCGCTGGGCTGGAGTCGGAGGACCACCGACCACGGTGATTAGGGGTGTGAGCTTATGAGGCGGTGCCCGCAGGCAGCACTTTAGAGCCAGTGACACTCCACGGTTCTGTAGTAATTTGTGGACGTGAAAGCCATGTTCCTAATACAGCCACCAAATCATCCCTTGCTTCTATCGACTTTCCCCAAATCTCACATGCTGATGGTAGTTAGGAAATTACACCTTTTACAGTAGACTCTTACTAGGAGTAATTTTAACAAATTCTTTCAGGATAGATCAGCTTTTAGTAGATAAATCAAGCTCAGCATTTTTTTTTATTTGTACAATTGAGATGGCAGCTTTACACAGAGTAAGTTTAAGATTTTGACTAGCACAAGTTGCCTCCTGTTAAAGCTTGTACTTTGGGGCTCCAAAATCTTAGTTGGACATCTTCCATGCTTCTAAGGTCCTATGACTGTCCTACAGTTCTAATATTTATTCCATTTTTTTCTCAATTTTCTAAGTCTTTTCTAATCTCCATCAAATCAACAAAGATCAAAAATATTTGTTGACCATGCACATATTTTTACCATCATGGGAGATATGTCTGAATGCTGTTGAAATCTGTTCTTCAGCTGGAGTACAACCCATTTATACAGCGTTAGCAGCACCCCAACGAACATCCAAGTTTATCTGGTCCAAGCATGGGATCTGTGCTTGAGTCCCTGCTCTCTGACATTTCTAATAAGTGGTCATCCAGCTTCATTGAATACTTCTTAAGGAAGCCTGCTATGTTTGCCAACAGCTCTCTTAGAGTAGCCTTCCTTAGATTGAGCTGAAATCTACCTCCCTGAAACTTTTACCCACTGACTCTGGCTCTCCACTCAGGGCCTACATAGCTAAATCGAATTCCTCTCTCTTAAGAGAGCATTTCATCCATTTGTAGATGGATTCATGTTCCCTTGAGTCTTCTCTTTTCTGGTTAAATACAGCCACTTCCTCCAGCAGGACGTTTCCCAGACTCCTCACCAGCCTGTGGTCTTTCTCTAAAAGTGACCCAGTTTCTCAATGACCACCCACCCCCAACAATCAAAGTATATTTCCAGAAAGGCACTCTGTCTGTCTTCATTCTGTGTGTTCTGACCAGTCAGGGCAGTACTGGTACTTCTGTATTTTAAATAATTTGATTCTATTAATGCAACTGAGGAAGACAAGCATTTTGGGGGCAGCTACAGCATTCCATTTTGTAAGTTTTCTACACTATCCCATGTATTATTTTTGTAGGGCTGCCATAACAATATATCACAGACTGGGTGGCTTGACCAATGGAGACTTATTTTCTCACAGTTCTGGAGGCTGGAGGTCCAGGATGAAGGTGTTGTCAGGGTAGGTTCCTTTGAGGCCTCTGTCCTTTGCTTGCGGAGCGCCATCTTCTGCCTGTGTGATCATCATGGTCTTTCCTCTGTGTGTCTGTGTTCTAATCTCTCTTTTTATTAAAAATACCAGTCATATTGGATTAGAGACCACCCCAAAACCCCATTGCAAATTAATTCCCCCCGTAAAAGCCATGTGTCCACATACAGTCACATTCTGAGGTACTCAACATTTGAACTGGGGTTGGAGGGACAATTCAGCCTGTAACATGTCACAACAGAAGTAGAGCTAGGCTGGTGAGGAGGAAGGAGGTCTATGCCTTCACTCAGGGCGGCCCAGCCAATAAGGGCCTCAGACTCAAATTCAACTTTACCCTAATAGTCTTTCCACCATTCCACAGCTATTTCTCTGAACAGCGTCCACCTCAAGAAGTCTACAGAATAAGTCATCTTGAATATATTTTGATATCTGTTTTTCTCAAGAGGAGGGAGGGGATGAAGGTAGAGGGAATGCAGAAGAGAGTGTGGCTGACTTCCTACCAGGCAGGGGGAGGGGCCTTACTTTATTTTTCCTCTACTCTCAATCCCAAAATCCATACCAGAGGGGAGAGGTGCTAAAGCAAAGCCTCAGAGTCCTCCTCCCAAACACAGGAGAGCAGCAGGGGCTTTTCTCAGAGATTAGAGACCCTAACCCTCCTCTAACTGTGTCTTCCCTCTCTTCCCTGCATGAAGTTCCCCACAATATTCACTCCCCAAACCCCATCATCCCCCTGCCATCCCCTCACCCTAGGATTACTTTCCAAAACTCACTGAAGCTCTTTCTTCATGGCATAGACTATGATTTCCCTTTTGGTGGCCAGCAGTAGCTCGCTATATGTGTATTCATTGAGCACCTGCTATGAACTGGACACTATTCTGGCTGAACAAAGACAAACCCTGCCCTCCAAGCACTCATGCTTTAGTTAAGGAAGACACTCGATAAATAAAAGAAGGAAAACTTCTGTCTCATTGTTCTTCCATCCCCTGAAGTATGGTCTTTATTTATGTAGCTGAAGCTAGATCACTGGCATGTTTGGGGTCTGGCCTAAAGGAAAGTGATTTAAAAAAAAGAAGAAGAAAATGAAGTCTGAGGCAAACAATTTTCTTTCAGGCAAGTGAGGGAGAAGTTACACAGATTAGTTCTCTTACGTGTCTTTAATGAGAACCTAGTCACATGGCCATACTTAGCTACAAGGGAAGCTGGGAAATGTCTTTACTGGGCAGCCAGAAGACCAGATAAAGAGAATGGATTGGAAGGGGCAGGGGAAACTAGCAGTCTGTCACACCTTCTGTGTAGAGAGGAAGGTGGTAGTTTTTATTAAAGTGGACAGAGAAGCCCTCACTGAGAAAGTGGCATTTAAACCTGAAGGAGATGAAAGACAGAGCCATGCAGTTTTCTGAGGGAAAAGCATTTCCAGGCAGAGGGGAGAGCAAATGCAAGAGGCCTGGGGCAGAACACGCCTGTTGTGTTCAGGAAAAAAACAGGAAATCAGCCAGGCCGAGTGCAATGGGCGATGGGCAGAGCCGGGAAGGTGGGAAAGGGCACCCGGCTGACATGGACCTTAGAGGCCGTGGCAGTGACCTGGCTTTTACTGAAAGTGAGAAGCGAAGCCACTGGAGTTTGTGAGCAGAGAAGGGCTATGATGGGACATGAGCAGGAGGTGACCGAAGGGATTTGCGTCCAGTGTCAACCACACTCTGACACTCCCTGTGCCCTATGGCCCTTTCTCTTTCCCTCCTGAGTACCTCTCAGCTCCCGTGTCCCTGAGGCCCCAGAGTGCCAGCTTTCATGGCGCATTGCTTCACAGTCCTCCTCGAACCTCAGTGCCTTAGGTATCACCTCCCACTCCCCACGCCTTTTCATTCCTCCCCCCTTGATCACATGAAGCACACACTTACAGCGAGCTGCTTGCCAGCCCATGTCTCAGAGTGGGTGGTGAGTCCTCAAGAGGCAAGAACAGTGTTTATCTACTCGGTCCACCTATTGCCGAGTACAGAGCCTGGAACACAGTAGAACAATCAATAATTATTTTTCGGAATTAATTAATTAATATTCAAGGGAAGGAAACCATCCCCACTAATCTCTTCCTAACACTGAAAACCAAGGACTAGAGCCAGTTGATCTCTCCTCTCATCTGTATTTCCTTAATCTGCACATCCAGGAAAACATACCATGAACCACAAACCATTTAATGAGCCCAGAACATGCTAGAATATGAACCTTGCATTGCACTAGATGCTGTGTTTGGGTGCAGATCTAGAATTTTCAGTGCATCTAATTCACCCAGCACCTCTGCCCTGGAGTCCCACAGTCACACAGTCAGCAAGGAAACAAGCCCCAGGGCTGGAGTGCGGAGCGGAGCACGAGCCATCCGGTCACGCTGCCCTCCATTCTTCCAAAGCGCACTTCCTGGGGACCTAGCAAGTTTCAGTCATTGTGCTAGGTATGGAGGATACAAAAACAAAGAAGACGCAGTCTTTGTCTTCAACAAGTTTATAATCTATAGGAAGAGTTGAAAAATAAGCCTGCAATTCACAGTGTCCTGGGGCAAGTGCTATGATTGGAAAGCACGTCGGAGGAGGCGCCCTGGGAAGGGGTCCTGGAGGTAATGATCGCCTGTGTCATATGAGAAGTGTGTGTGTGCGTGTGTGTGTGTGTAAGGGGAACAGGGGAAAGAAGGTACAGTGGGTGTCCTGCGTAGAGGGAACAGCCTGTGCAAAGACCAGGAGGGAAGGGCTGGGGACAGAGACCAAGGATGGAATTTAGAGTGCAAGCTGGGAAAGACAAGAGACAAAACTTCTGAGAAGCACCTGGGCCATGTCAGGAAGGACTCAGACAGTCATGCAGGGAAGTTTGGCTTGTGTCTGAAGACAGAGGGAGAAGCCCACAGAGGATGGGAAGACCCGGGAGAGGGGAGCCAGCGAGGGACTCTTCCCCAGGCCCATGGATACATGAAAGGTGCTCGGCATCATTAGTTAATTAAAACAAGAGTACACTGTATTCATCCACCACATGGACTACAGGTACATTAAGTGTGATAATACCAAGTGTTTGGGTGACGATGCAGGGAAAAGGGAATCTGCTGGTAGAAGTGTACATTGCTATAAAGTGACCATGCCTTTTATTTTCTCTATTCTGATGCTTTAACATCCAGGACCTTGGTGACCCTGCGGGACTGCCCTTCCGAGCACTAGATGATTCCTAGAGATAGTAAACCAGAGCCCACACACCCCACCACCTCCTCTGTGAGCTTACACACTCGGGGTCACTAGTGCCCTGCCCTCGTCACCCCAGAGCCAGGTCCCAGACACCTAGTGACAGCTCCTATGCCCCAGGGCTTGCCAGAGTTACTAAACTAGCTGATCTCAGATCCATTTACCCGGCCTCACTGCTCCCTCCCACAGAAACCACAAGAAGGGCTCTTGCTCCCGCCCCCACCCCACCTCACTCCCTCGGCCTTTAGGCTCCCCTCGGCCTCCTCTGGTGGCCCTTGTGGTGCACCACACCCCCGTCTAGGGATCCCTGCATGTGGGAAACTCCCTCCTTTGTGGCAGACATTCTGTGTCTGTGTGTCTTACCATGCCCAACTGAAACAAATCCCAGGTATTCTTAAAACATGCTGCCACTACAGAGAAGTGTAAATTGACCTTGCAATTGCCCTGCTTGGTATCTAACCCTAAAGAAACCCTGGCACGTTCGCCTCAAGCACTTCATCCACTAAACAAAGATGATGCCAGTACTTAGTTCACCCAAGCGTTCAGGGCATTCAATGGGATTATGCCTTGAAGGCATCTGAAGCGTACCTAGCACATAGTAAGTGCTCAGGAAAGCAGGTCCAAAGATGCTCACTGAAGATATCTTTGTAACAGTGGAAAACTGGAAACAACCTGAATAATGAAATGAGTAAATAAAGTGTGATCTAGTCATACTAAGGAATGCTATGTAGCCATTAGGAATAAATTAGATTTCCATGTAGGAACATGGAGGGCTCTATGAAACATTGTTGCTGAGTGAAAGAAGCAAATTGTGAAACAAAATGTACAGCAAGATAGGATTTATGGAAAGACAATACCATAGATTTTTCTATGGATTTATACAAACACAAAAGAAAAAGGTCTGCAATGATTCCCAGCCGTTGGGTTCCATCCAGGTTGGTGAGAACAGATGGAATTACATAGTGGGGAGTGGTCAAAAATACTTTTGCTTTATTTCCGTGACTTTTATTTTATTTTATTATTTTTTGGGGAGCGAGGAGATTGTTATGTAATACTTATCAGATAATTAAAAATTGATGTGAAATGCATGAGAATAGGTAGGAGAGGGAAAAAAGAGAGAGAGAGATAGAAGGGGAGAAGGTAGGAATAAACTGGAGCTTAACGACATGGCATTAACTTTGAGAATACCATGTAACAATGGTATATTTTTGAAAATAGAGATAAGAGAGATCTGTCTCATAAGGAGTCTTTTGACTGCAGGCTTTCCCTTGGGAGAGGAGGGAGGGATGCCCAATATGGTCAACTGCTAAACTAGTTTGCCACCTTGTTAAAGGTCAACTTGAGTGCCCCTCCAGAGCTTCCCTCCTCATAGAGGCTGGGATAGTAGCTCGCCCTGTCCCTTCCCAGAAGCTTCTTCATCCTATGCTATATCCTTAGCTGTGGGTTGGTTGTTTTCCTGTAATGATTAAGTTTGGTTAAATTGCCATAACAGATAACCAAAACGTGCTATGTTGCAACATAATAGAAGTTTCTTTCTCGCATGCAGGACAGTACAGGGAGATGGTGGTGGGCATGGATCAGGGGATTGAAGGTGCACAGGGTAGGGGACAGCAGTCATTCAGGAGCCCAGACTGAAGGCAACCTTGTCTTCAACACGTGGTTCCCAAGAGTCTCTTCTCTCTGCCATGTCAGCTGTTCTATAAGATTTAAAGATAGTGGGACACACCACAGTAACATTTGGATAGATGAAAGGCAGAATTCTTGGTACAGCTCCTAATGAGAGAAGGCTGCCAGACAGGGCCACATAACGGTGGTACCTGGGGACAGGGTCAGAGCAAGGCAGAGCTGCTCGGGCAGCTTAGGCATGGCAAGTGGGACGGGGTTAACTAGGTTTCATGGAATCCTTGTAGGTTGGTAAACTTGAATAATTTCAGAGGGCTGTAGAACACAGGGGTTAACCCTAGTTATCCGATATGTAGCCCTGGGACAACTAGGGCAGTGGCCCCATGTGACAGCCCCAACTGAGAAGTGGTTGGGGGTATGGATGTAACTGGCTGCTCAAGAAGGGGAGCTAACTGGCTGTAAGCCAGGGCCTCAAAACAAGTCAACATAGCACGATAATATACATATATTTTTCCATCAGCCCATAGGGGAGGGAGAATATGCTATGTAGGGGCCAGACTCCAAATTGGCCCACATCCATTCTGCCCACATTCTATTGACCATAATGAGGTCACATGGCCAACTAGTTACGTGGTCTCACATGCACACAAAGGGAGCTGGGAAATGTAGTCCCAAGGACAACTGTTCCCAGGGTAGAGGGAAGCTCAGATTTCAATAGGCAACTAGCAGACTCCACCAAAAGGCTGTAAATTAATCTGCACTCACGTGTTTCTGTGTGCTTTTTTTTTTTTCCTGCTTTGTTCATATTTGTTTCACCTGCTTATAGAAAGACAATACCATAGATTTTTCTATGGATTTATACAAACACAAGTAGTAACCTCCTTTAGGGCAAGGACCATGATGTTCTTGTGCTTCTGATGCTTTCCCCAGCAATTAATTCTGCATCCAGTGGGGTTCTTAATGGATGAAGCTCTCACTAAAACAAGCCTCCAGTAATTTCAATATGCGAAGAGAGCTGCCACTGCAGAGTCTGGCAGAAATATCTGACACTTGGAACGTAATTTCAGTTAGTTAAATTTACATCATTGGTCGGGGGAAGAACAGCAGCAGAAATATTCTCTGGGCCTTTAGCTTTTTATTTAATTCTGAATCATATAAACATTTTCAGTAACTTTAAGGTTTGGCCTCTATGTGGTACTATTTAGCTGTTAGATTAAATCAAACAAGTGTTTCTATTGAGATGAATTAACATAGTCACCATTTATAGTCAAATTTTCCATTTCAGTTAACTACCAGGTAAAGATAACCCGGTGCTTTCAGAAACACTTTCAGTAGTTAATTACATTAAAAATGTTATTTTCATGACCTTTTTCTTATGCCTCATCTTCTATCGCCTTGCTTTTTCTTCTTAATTTATTAAGGACTCTTACCTTTAGAACCACTGTCAGCTTGGCACGAACATTTTCTTCAGGAAGACTAATACTTAATGACACTAATGACACCAGAGGAAAGGGTGAGAAGAAAACAAGCCTCGGCTATGGAATCACTTACTCAACATTTATCCAGCATTTATTGAGTGCCTAAGATATGCTGAACATAATGCAAATCCATAAAAATGCAAATAGACACCATCTCAGCCTTCAAGAAGCTCACAGTCATAAACCCAAGCCTACATTTCTTTTAGGTACAGTTTTTTTTTATTGTCACCTGTTCATTCAACAAATACATATTGAGTCCTACTATGTGCAAGGCATTGCTTTGAGTACTGGAAATACAGAACTGAACAAAATAAGGATCCCTGTCCTCCTGCAGTTTACATACAAGTAGAGAAAGGCCCCACTTTTTACCCGTCCAACACAAAAGTGATTTCTCCCTTTATTTTTTTTATTTTTTTATTTTTTTTTTGTTGTTGTTGTTGAGACAAGTCTTGGACTAGAGTGCAGTGGCATCATCATAGCTCACTGCAACTGCAAACTCCTGGACTTAAGCAATCCTCCTGCCTCAGCCTCCCGAGTAGCTGGAACTACAGGTGTGGGCCACCATGCCTGGCTAATTTTTCTATTTTTTGTAGAGATGGAGTCTTGCTCTTGTTCAGGTTAGTCTCGTTCTCCCAGCCTCAAGTGATCCTCCCAACTTGGCCTCCCAGAGTGCTAGGATTACAGGTGTGAGCCACCACAGTTGGCCCAGAAGTGATTTCTTTTACCTGTGACATTCCCTGATATTTTAGTACTTTCCTTTGTAAATTGCTACTATCTAGCCTCTAGTTGGTATGTCTAAGTTGACAAAGCAGGGACTAGATCTTAATCTTTATATAACTACTATGCCTAGGACAAGGTTAATAAATACTTGTTGGCTCAATGAATGCATGAATATGTCTTTTCACAGAAGCACAACAGTGTATTTATCTTTTAAAAAATGCTAAAGAAAAAAATCAAAAAACCCCATTTATAAATGGGCAAAGGAGATGAACAGAAACTTCTCCGAAGAGGACAGAATAATGGCCAAAAAACATATAAAAAAATGTTCATCATCTCTAATCATCAGAGAAATGCAAATCAAAACCACAATGAGATACCACCTAACCCCAGTGAGACTGGCCTCTATCAATAAGGCATTTTTAGATTTCACGAAAGTTTTGGCACGTTCCTTTTGAGTATGCAAGCACTGAATTCACCAAAATTTTAGAAAGAAACACAAGGAAGATTAGCAAATAATTACATAAAAGCTCCAAGTATTTAAGTAAAACCTATATTTATTCTGTAATATGTCATCATGAAGGTGAGTTTCTGTAAAAGTCTTTCAGCAAAATCTTTTCCATATTGAAAGATTTGGTTTAATAAATCTAAGGAAGACATTCTTAAACATCAGTCCAGGAATGTTTGTTATAGAAAACTACACTTGTTAAAATATTTGTGGTATAAAACCTATTATTTGCCTACAATTATACATTGTGTCATAAGAAATTCATTTTAATTCCTAACCTGGTGAAGATTACCCATTGACTGTGACGTCATTTATCCAGTTCTAATTAAACCCTGCCATCATAAAAGATGTTCAGACACTTTTAGAATTAAGAATATATCTGTATACATTCCTCCTTGTGAAAAGTTGTTTTGACTCGGGAGGCTGGGGAAGAAGGATCGCTTGAGCCCAGGAGTTTGAGGTTGCTGTGAGCTATGCTGGCGCCATGGCACTCTAGCCCGGGCAACAGAGTGAGACTCTGTCTCAAAAAAAAAAAAAAAAAAAAGAAAGAAAAGTTGTTTTGAAAATAAGAAAAAAATAAATGATGATCAGTTTATGCTTTTTTAAAAACATAGGACTGCAAAAAATGTTTCCAGCCACTTTTATTCATAACAGCCAAAAACTAAAATCAACCAATGCCCAGCAACAAGAGAATATATTTTTTTAAATTGTGATATATTCATACAATGGAATACTACTCACTAAATAAAAAGAAAAAACTATGTAACCCACAATATGGATGAATCTCAAAAACATTAAGTTGAGTGACAGAAGCCAGATGCAAAAGAGCACACGCTTTATGGTTCCATTGACATGAGCTTCGGAACAGAATAAATCAATTCATGCTGATAGAAGTTAGATCAGTGGTTGCCTGCAGGGTGGGGATTGCCTGGAAGGAGTCATGAGAAGCTTCTGGAGTGAGAGAAATATTCCACATCTTGGTTAGGATGTTGGGTATGCAGATATATGAATTTGTCCAAACTCACTGGATTGCACATTTAAGGTCTATACATTCCACTGAATGTAAATTTTACCTTAATTACTAAGAAAGTAGATTGTAAATGTTCTTGCCACAAAAATAATAACTTTGTGAGGTAGTATGTATGGTAATTAGCTAGATTTAGCCATTCCACAATGTATATATTTCAAAACAGTTTGTACAGGATAAATACATATAATTTCATCTGTCAATTTTGAAAACATAAAATAAAAGTCTTTTTAAAAAGTAAAGCCTAGCTGGGATGGAGGACCACATTGGAGGGAATATCTGGTCTGGGAGTCAGAACCTGAACTCGTGCCCAGGATTTGTGCATGAATTCTCCTGGAACAGAGATTGCTAGTGAACCCCAACACTTATTTTCTCCTTCATCCTTCTACAATATTAGAACCCCTGAATTTTTATTGTTGTACATGCCCACCTCGAATAAAAATCACATTGCCCAGCCTCCTTTGCAACTTCAAGGATGGGGACATGCACTCAATTTGTCCCTTCCTCCTTTCTGATGACAGGAATGCTGTCATTATGACTGGAGCTCCAGCAGCCAGTTTGGGCCATACAGTGACTTTGGGAATGGAAGCTATAAAGATTGGAGAAATAAAATAGAAAATCTTTCTACCCCAAACTGTTTACTTCCTGACTTCTATCTTGGTTTCAATTCTGCTCCTTACAGCTAGAGCGTAATCTAAATGATGTTTCCATCTCTAAAACTATATGTTAGGAACGATTAATTCATATCTCATTGACTTCACAAGATTGCCAGGAGACTCCAATGAAGCAATAGATGTGAAAGGGCTTTGAAATATGCATAAGGTATTATACAGATATAAATTACATCAATTACTCTACTAACAAACTCAAATATGGCTTTCAAGTATTCCACGCAGTTTAGAAAATTGATTTTTTTCATGTCAAGATAATATTAACGCCACTTCTATTATCTCATATTAAAGTAATTCAAAAGTAAGTTCTTCTCTGGCTGCTCCAAGAGATCTCACTTCTGGCTCAAGCCTTTTCCAAATGATAAAGACATATAATGTTGACATCGTTTTGATGTCTTTTCATTCAGCAGCTATTGAGCACCTCCCATTGGTCACTCATCACACTAGGTGCAAAACCTGGTCGATCCACCTAAAACCACTTCACCAATTTGAATTTGCCAGACGACCAAATTATCAGCAGTCAATCCACAGGATTTACCAATTCAACAATTTTGCCATTAGGCAAATGGCCAGTTCACTGAATTATTAATATTAATTCACCAAAGACACGCTTCCACTTCCAATCTCAGCTACCGCTTTCCTCTTAATTAAGAAGCCATGAGAAATCTGAATTGCAAAACACACACAAAATCAACATTCAACCTGTCTAGATCAACAAACCTATACAACATAATAGAGCAATTGAGTTATGTCAACTTGGCAGAAATTGGCAAACATCATCTCCAAACACTTCAAATCAAGGGCAAAACCCTCAAGGCAGCAGAAAGGACATGTCAATACCCAGGCTTAGCAAAATCATTATAAAGAACTGTGAGTTTAAACATATCAAATCTAACGAATAGTAACCATTTTTAACCCAGCCCATTGACTTTTCTGCTCCCCTTTCACATGCATTTTCGCCACGTCAAGTCCAGGGGGGTTGTAGTGAAAACAACCACAGAACCTAGTATCATGCAACAGGAAGCATCTATTCTTACGGGCCTGCAGGTTGGCTGGGGCAGCTCTGCCTCGGGCTGCAGTTCCGCGGGTCAGCTGGAGAAGTTCTGTTCCACGTGTGTTCATTCTGTAGCTGAGGGTGTGGTGCAGCTGACACCCATCATCTCGTGATGGCCGCAGAAACACAAAGGAAAAGCAGAAACACATAAGGCCTCTTAAGGCCCAGCCCTAGGATCTCACCAGCACATTGTCATTCCCACCCACCTATGCCATAAGCCTAAACAAGTCACGTGGCTGAGCCCAAAGTCAAGGGATGGAAATGTACATTCCACCTTTTGTGGGAAGGACTGCAAAGTTTCGAGGAAAAGGGCACAGGTACAAGAAGGAGTAAAGAACTAACTGGGGCTGATTATTCAATCTGACACAGGTAAGCGTGGTTAACACATGTGAAAACATACCCAGGTACAATTCCTAATCTATCACCTGTACCCATGTCCCTTTCTTGAGAAAATCCAAGAATGAAGAGAAGTAGGAAAGTCAGTTGGCTAAACTGAAAACTCAGCCAACTATTCTGGGAGAGAGAAACCAGCATATATAAAATCCTTAATATTCGTTATTTCCAAGAAAACTGAAATTCAAAATACACAAAAATCCCCCTAACCCAAATGCAGTGCTCATTACAAGCTTCAGCAAAACGTAAGTGCTAGAAGTTTTATAAAGGGTTAACAGAAACTTGTTCGTGCTGATTCAAAAGTTCAGCTAATTAGCTATGTGGTGATTCAGTTAAATCAGCAAATTGCTATTTGGCAAGTTTGTCTTCAGTGAATTGACCCAGAACCTCAGGTGCAGGGATACATATGCTCGCAAGACCCATCCCTCCCTGCAAGGACTTCAAAAACAGTTTGGTTCCTGTTTACAAATCCCAGACACTCACATCCAGGGCCACCCTCCCACGTCCACAGATGGGAATGTGCTGCGGGGGTCCACGGAGTGGAGATTTGGCGGAGCACCCAAGCCTCCTCCCAGAAAAACTGTGCTACGGGATAAAGGTGGAAAGATCTCAGCCTAGTGCCTTAGCACTCAGCATTTAGGCTTCTCCCCAGCGAACGGCCCTCCCGCTTCGGTGAGCCCATCCTGACCCTCATACCAGTGGCGCCTCCTAGTGGCCATACATGTATTATCTGAGCCCTGCCAAAGCCTTGGAAAGCCTTTCAGGCTGCCACATTCTAGCCATGAACTGCCTTGCTCCTCCCAAGCAACCCCCTGGGAGCTTCCGGGTCTATCCTAAAATGTGGGGCGCTCAAGTGCTTCACCTGGGGGGCCACAGTCTGCCACAGACACAAAAGAAGTACTCAGCAGCTGGTTCTTTCATGCAAACATCAACCAATGTCAGAGGGGACAACTCTGTCATGCATCCTAGCATCGCCCACCTCAAGCAACCAGGGCAGGACTGACTCATACTCACAAGTACCACCACTCACATGGGAGATTCAGCTGGGGGACCCGACATAATTCACACTGCTGGGAAGAGGTGAAAGCGGCAGGACAAAGGCCACCCGAGAGGATCACCAAACATGCTTGAACAGCCCATGGGCAACTCAGGACCAGCACTTTTATCCCAATCAGGGGTTGATCTTCAGGGACCTGGGTACAGACCAGCAAGCAAGGCCCAGTACCCCTGGGACTGGATCAAGAGTTCAGATGAGAAGGAATCAGCAAAGGAACTCTGAGAGCATAAAAACTCAGAGCGAAAGTTACCCCACAAAAGGAAACAACTCTTTACCGATGGATACCAACCAAAATGAAAATATCAAAATTAAAGATAAAGAATTCCAAATTTAGATTATAAAGAAGCTCAACAAAATACAAGAGAAAATGGAAAACCAACATAAAGAAACCACAAGAATATTACAGAAAAATGAAATATTATGTACCCCCTTAATAAGCTGAAATTTAAAAAATTAATTAAAAAAAGAAACAGCTTTATTGAGGTATAATTTGCATATCATACAATTCACACATTGTAAAGTATACATTTCAATAATATTTAGTAACTTTATAGAGTTATAAAACCATCACTACAATCCAGTTGTAGAATATTTTGGGAGGCGGGAGCAATTCAAATTCTGTATTTGTTTTTTGGGTTTTTGTTGTTGTTGTTATTTTATATCAGCCTATTACAGGACTACAAATGTTTAAGTTACATATATTGCCTTTGTCCCACCTGAGTCAGAGCTTCAAGCATGTCCATCCCCCAGACGGTGCGCATCGCACTCATTAAGTGTGAATATACCCATCCCCTCCACCCCCCCTCCCATCTGCCTGATACCCGATGATGTTACTACTATATGTGCACTTAAGTATTGATCAGTTAATGTAAATTTGATGGTGAATACATATGGTGTTTGTTTTTCCATTCTTGGGATACTTAGTAGAATAGGCTCTAGCTCTATCCAGGATAATATAAGAGGCGCTAGATCACCATTGTTTTTTGTGGCTGAGTAGAACTCCATGGTATACATATACCACATTTTATTAATCCACTCATGTATTGATGGGCACTTGGGTTGTTTCCACATCTTTGCAATTGTGAATTGTGCTGCTATCAACATTCAAGTGCAGATGTCTTTTTTATAGAATGTCTTTTTTTCCTTTGGGTACATGCCCAGCAATGGGATTTCTGGATGAAATGGTAGTTCTACTTCTAGCTCTTTGAGGTATCTCTATATTGCTTTTCACAGAGGTTGTACTAGTTTGCAGTCCCATCAGCAGTATGTGAGTTTTCTTATGTCTCCGCATCCATGCCAACATTTATTGTTTGGGGACTTTTTGATAAAGGCCATTCTCACTGGAGTTAAGTGATATCTCATTGTGATTTTGATTTGCATTTCCCGAGGCAGCAAGATTGTTTGAGATGACGCCACTGCACTTCAGCCTCGGCAACAGAGTGAGACCCTGTCTCCAAAAAAAAATCATTTTTACCATCAGTTTTACAAAAAATGTAAAAGGTTGAGAATATCCATTGCTTGTACAGCATAGGACAATGGTACCCTCATATTGTTGGTGGGCATGTAAGTTAGTTACTGGCACAGAGACCACCAAGCATCCACCAAGACCCACTTTTCCCTGCTTTAGGCACACAGCTAGACCACATTGCTGGCTACTCATGCAATCAGGCATACAGGTAAATAAGTTCTCTCCACTAGAACGTGAGAAGTGATATGGGCCACTTTCAGGTCTGATCATAGGATCCTCCCATGCACACACTCCATGCCCTTCTTTTTCCACTGCCTGGATGCAGATAATGCTGAGATTTTAGTAGATGTCCCTAAATGACAGTGTAGGGAAGAACCACCCACCAACCTGATGCTGCCCAGAACTGTTACCTGATGTTGGTCAAGCCCTTGGAGTTTTCTGGATCGTCCACTACCATGGCCTCACCTAACTTAATGAACTGAGTTGTTTTAACTTTTTTAGCAGGGCAATTTGGCCTCCTTTGAAATGTAATATGTTACAGAGATGTGGAAACAACCCAAGTGCCCATCAATACATGAGTGGATTAATAAAATGTGGTATGTATATATATAAATACACACCATGGGGTACTACTCAGCCATAAAAATGGTGCACTAATACCTCTTGTATTATCCTGGATGGAGCTGGAGCCCATTCTTCTAAGTGAAGTATCACAAGAATGAAAAAATAAACACCACAAGTACTCACCATTAAATTGTTACTAATCAAACAACACTAATGTGCACATGTGGAAGTAACATTCATCGGGGATCGGGCAGGTGGAAGTAGGGAGGAGGGGCTGGGTAAATTCACACCTAACGGGTGCAGCGTGCAATGTCTGGGGGACAGGCACCCCTGTAGCTGTGACTCTGACAGTGCAAAGGCAATTTATCTAACCAAAGCATTTGTACCCCCATAATATTCTAGAATAAAAATAAATAAATAAACTACCATAGGTCAAACACCAAAAAAAAAAAAAAATCTATCCAAGTTGTTGCATGTATCAATAGTTCCTTTCTTTTTGTTGCTGAGTAGTATTCCATGGTGTGGCTGTACCACAGTTTGTTTATTCATCTGCCATCTGTGGGACATTTGAGTTGTTTCCACCTTTGGTTATTATGGATAAAGCTGTTATAAGCATTAAAGATGATGTAATATGTGCATCCCGGTGACCCAGCAATTGTCTTTCTCATTACCTCTCCTAAAGCAGTATCACAAATGAGACATGATACAAAGAAAGACATTGTAGCATTGCTCATGAAGCATTGTTTGTAACATACCCCCCAAATTTTCCACTTAAACAGGATAGAACACTGCCTATTTGGAACAGCATAATTAGCTCAATCTTGAGATTGACGCACACATATTTGGGGACATGTGTAAAATAAAATGCTGTGAAACAGTTAAAAGAATGGATATATCTACGTATACTGACATTGAAAGAGCTCCAAAACATATTGTTAAGTTAATTTAAAAAAAAAAAAAAGGAAAAAAGTCGCAAAGCAGTATGCCTAGTGTAATACCACAGGTGTGGAAAGGAAATACTCATTGATTGAACCCATGTTGCTTCCACCAACCCTCCCAACTCAGACACTGGCCTCTTTGGATTAAGTAGAAAATGTTCTCTGCTGCGACCGTGATCACCAAGGGGAGAAAAGGGCCAATTAGTTCTGTGCTCTGTGAGTTCAACGATCAGTCAGTCCTCTGCCTTCTGGGCCTGCACCCAGACTTCATGGCACGGTGACAACCTTTGGCAATTAATGACACCCTGAGGAGCTGAGGCAAAGAGTTAGGAAAAGTTTTGAAAGAAGAAAACTAATGTCATCCCTCGGGGGCTCTTCAGAGCTGGCTGAGAACTTCTTTTACCTCGCTGAGATTCCCAGGAGCTTCAAGTGTTTAATTGAAGGCGTGATTGGAGTCCGGGAGAGCACATTCTCTCTAAATGTGCAATCACTGATGCACCAGGACTTAGGGTTCCAGATTCCTCCTGTAAATATACTGTGATTAAAACCAAGACACAGGCCGCGTGGCTCACGGCCTGTAATCCTAGCACTCTAGGAGGC